>JAILXH010110629.1:1982-13971 GCA_023558415.1 Piaractus mesopotamicus
CAAATTTGAGTAACAGCTATTTCGGAGTAATCCATTCATGGTGGAGAATGTGAACACCAACGCAGAGGGGAGCGAGGCAGAAAAAAAGCGAGGGAGAGGAAAAAAGAAGGGGGTGGGATGGATGAAAGGCAGTGAGGATTTTTACAATGTGATTAGGAAGTAATGGGCTCAAAGTAATGCCTCTGCAGCTCATGGGAACTGTGCAAAAAAAAGAGAGGGAAAAAATGGGGAATTTCCACTAAAGGGAGATTCTTCTTTCCCCTCACTGAAGGTCAAGGGCTCAAGTCGGTATGTAGATACCAGAATGGTTACGGGGCGAACGAGCGAGGCCTGATTTGGTGCCCACCACCTTCAGCAACAATACGGCCTCTGTCCTCCCCCTCTGCGATAAGTTACTGCGCACGCACACGCTGGCTCCATCAGTGGCCAGCAGGCCCAGGTGGAAACGCTTCACCCTGTAATGGCTCTGTGGAATGCAGAAGAGTGACCCCTGTTGGTTGCTCGCCTTAATGAGAGCACAGGACGGAGGGTTTAGGTTTACACAGTGGGTTATTAAAGAAACCCAACAAGGCTTCTCAACTGAAGGCAAAGTTCGAGTTTTGTGTTGAGGTGCAATGCATGTTTATTTATTTTTCGGCGCTTGTGCTGAGCCTAGTGATATGAACAAAGACCACCATAGATATACATGCTAGAGATCTGGTTGACGACATTCTACGAGAGGGGTGGCAGAAATACCGGTATTGAAGTTAACACCAGTCATGAAGTCATGTGCTACGGAGCCCTGCTGGTGACATCCTGTACAAAAATTGATCTTGTTCCCACACCTTACCAAGTCGAGGCCACTACTTAATTATCTCATTCCCACACCTAACTAAATCATGGCCACACATTGAATCTCATCCCCACACTTTACTAAGTTGTGGCCACGTATTTTTTAAATTTATATGGGATGTCACTATGGAGCCCTGCTGGTGACATCCTGTATAAATAAAAATAATGCGTGTGTGGGAACAAGATGATTAAGTTGTGGCCACGACTTAGTAAGGCATGGGAATAAGATCCTAATGCGTGGCCATGACTTAGCAAGGCATGATCTTGTTCCCATGCCTTACTAAGTCATGGTCACAACTTAATTATCTCATTCCCACACCTAACTAAGTCATGGCCACGCATTGAATCTCATCCCCACACTTTACTAAGTTGCGGCCACGTATTATTTTAATTTATACGGGATGTCACTATGGAGCCCTGCTGGTGACATCCTGTATAAATAAAAAGAATGCATGGCCATGACTTAGTAAAGCATGGGAACAAGATAATTAAGTTGTGGCCCTGACTTAGTAAGGCGTGGGAACAAGATGATTAAGTTGTGGCCATGACTTAGTAAGGCATGGGAATGAGATCCTAATGTGTGGCCACTAGGTCTACTAGAATAGATTTACAACTTCAAAAAACACGTTTTTTTTCTCATACCATACTTCTCTATTCACCCTCTGTCAGAAACACTCTGTTAGAGCTCCTGTGCCTTTAAGCCCCACCTCCCAATGAACCCAGTATGCTCTGATTGGTCAGCTCGCCCATTCTTTTCTGATTGTCAGCTGCCAGAGCAGTTCCAGCCCTACAAGTTCCGCCCCTGTCTTGCAGTCTGCAGACAGACTCTTCTCTCCTGAGCGTGGTGAGCTTTGTAACTTTTCAGACTGTTTACATGCACAAAAAGGTATAAAACAAACAAAAGGAAATGAAAAAAAAACCCCCAGAAAAGTATAATAGTATCCCTTTAAATAATTCTTAGAAACTCAACAATAACACATTTTAGACCAGAAGTGGTAGCTGCTACACTCTTGGTGCTGCTCTGTTTCTCCGCTGCCACTAGCTATATATACAAGCCCACTTGTGCAAAATTAGGGGGGACAAGGGACACACGTCCTCCTCACATTCGGAAATTACACAAGATAATTTTGACTGGTCACAAGATGGTTGTTAAAGTTATATAGCTATTATTATTGTTATGATTATATTACATCATTGTTCAAATAGTCAAAGATATTGTGATAGTTCATATCACCCATTACTATTCTAATCACAGCAACATGAGATCACTTACTCCCATACTAACATTCCCACACTGTAAAATAGTGGTTGTCCATGGACACAAATGAAATAAAAATAAATAAAGGGTTGTAGCAGGATATTCAATGTGTAAGTATCGTGTGTATTCTCATTCATAATGTGATTAACTGATGATAGCTTTGCTAGACTTACTTGCAGAATCGTTAGCTAAGCTAGCTAGCTACCTAAGTTAGTTTTCCTCCGCAAACTTTAGCCAGCTCGGTTAGCTTGCTAGCTGTTTACTTGACAAAGTTTAGTTATGCAAGTGAGCGATGACCCTCAACAGCTTATGCACATGTTGAAGTCATAAGAAACAATAAGTCACAGATCACTATACGTTATAGACTCCGTTGCTAAGTGCTTTATTATATATTTCCATCGACAGAATGTAATGTTGGGAGAGATGAAGAGGCAGGATGCGAAAGCAAGTCCTTGGGTTTATTTAAAAACATGACACAAAGCTATCCACAAAGGTGACAAAACAAAGACAGAACACTACTGAACAAAATTAAAATCCAAAGACAGAGGGACAAGAAGAAACTAGAAAACAAACAAGAGATGACCAAAACAGGGCCTGAGAGGACAAAACAGCAAGCAAACGCAAAGCACACAAGCAGGGGGGGGAAATACACTAAAAAAACACCTGGGAATAATGAGGCAGTAGGGCTACAGACAACAGACAGGTGTGGCAGATAACAAGAAGGCAGGACCAGGGAGGAAACAAAGACCAACACAACAACAAAAGTACAAGAAAACAAAGGCTGAAACAGAGAAAGACAAAGACAGGGCAAGACAGGATGTTACACAGAATGTTTTAAATTAATAAATAACAGATGATCTCTCTAGAAAACAAAAATAGAAAACCCATATTCTGTATTTATGTCAAAGAAAAAACCTTTATAAAGCTATAAAAGTCTGCATGGGACACTTACATCCTTGTATTATGCTTCACTGGAGCAGTAGCTTAAAGTAAGCTAACATGCCGTGCTGCAGTACCGTGGAGTACCGCGACTTTTTCTTTCATGCTCTCACGTTTTCTGGGACTCTGCTTTACCCCAGTCAAATTAAATTCTGTGGCAAATCTCACTTTCCTCGTAATTGAGTGGTTTGCTAGCCATTTATCTCTCTCCTGTCTTGTTTTCTTTTTCTTTTAGCGGCTAGCCCACTGAATGGAACTTAGCACGTCTCTCACAATGTTAGCCTGCCTTGGCTACAAGAAAAACACGCCACAAAGTGGAAGCAATTGGACTTTTTTCACTTCAAGCACTACATAGAGGAAATATTAGGTTCTGGAAAATGCTAACATGTCTTTACTAGCAAGTCATTACGGATCTGTTAGAACAAACTGTTAAAACAATTGCTTCTTAGCTACACTGTATTTTTATAGCCTCCTTTTGGAAACCCGAATTGCGTTCTCATACAGCTAGCCCCCTCTTCACTTGCATACTCTTTTAGAAGTTTCCTCCTCTGGGGTCTTGTTTGCTCTCCTACAAAAAGGCGACAACTCACCCAACACACTTTGTTGAAAATGCGCACTCTGAACAAAAGTGCAGCATTAATTCAGTTCTTTTCCATGGCTTACAGGTGCTGCTTTCACTTCATCAGGAAATGCGGAGGAATAAACTTCATTTACAAAAGCCGAGAGACGGCCGTTTCATGTTTGCACCCTTAAGTAGCTTCGGAGACCAACACAGAGCGCTGTGGGCCTTCTGTTGTCCAGCCTGGGGTCAGGGATAGCATTAAGAAAAAGAGAAAGCAAATGTTGAAAGAAAAAGATGGCGCCACAAGCAGAAATAAGGTGCGGGTGGAAAGAGATGAAAAAAACAAACAAGTGCCGCGAGCAGGACGATCACTTATGCAGTTGCCAGAGAGATCAAAGCCTGTAAGTGCCACTGCAATTGTTTGCTTTTTGTTTCTCGTCCTCCAACAAATCTGCATGCCGCCGCAATGTTTAGCATATGTTCCACATCCACTTCAGGATTACGCAACGCAGGACTGATGAGGTGAAGTAGTTTGGGTAATGGATGCTCGGAGACTGTTTGTTTACATTTATTCTGAAAAGTCACAAAGATGTTTCCCCTCCATCTGGACCAGGCAAAATTCTAGAAGATAAATGATGTGCATTGTATGATGTCATGGCTTGTTTATTTAGGAAGAACGTTCAAAATTCTCAGCCAATATTACATCATGAAAATGGGTCAGTGTTCACCACAGAATCAAAAATAATGATTGACACACCTCTCAGCCAATCAGAATCTTCTCCGAGTGCTTCTTCTTTAGTCAAGTGAAGGTAAACCTCCTGAACCTGGAGTGAGAACAGCAGTGGCAGTAAATTAGCCAGATTTATCTGGCTAAAAGATCTAGAGGTTGATTTATGCTTCTGATTCTCTCCAAGAATGAATACTCGATTCACTGTTTCTCTGATATTTTGAAGATTGTAAACATTTGTGAGGTCGCTCACAAATTCAGTTTGTCAGACCACAGCACACTTTTCCACTTTGCCTCAGTCCTTCTTAAATGAGCTTGGGCCCAGAGAAGACGGCGGTGTTTCTGGATCCTGTTTATATATGGTTATATATGACAGTAACAAACTGTGTTCACAGACAGTGGTTTTCGGATGTGTTGCTGAGCTCATGCAGTAATTTCCACTACAGAATTGTGTCTGTTTTAATGCAGTGCTGCCTGAGGGCCCGAAGATCATGGCCATCCAATATTGCAATGTTTGTCCGTGCAGTCTTTCACAGAGTGTTGAACCCCTCCCCATCCATACTTCTGAAAGGCGCTGCCTCTCTGGGATGCCCTTTTTGTACCCAGTCATGGGTATAAAACCAACCTGTTACCAATTGACCTAATTAGATGTGATCTGTTCCACCAGGCGTTTTATTTTGCATTACACAACTTTACCAGTCTTTTGTTGCTCCTGTCACAACTTTTTTGAAACTTGTTGCTAGCAACAAATTCAAAATGGACATATATTTTTCAAAAAACTATAAAATTTCTGTTTCAACATTTGATATGTGGTCTTTGTACTAGTTTCAATTATATGGTTTAAATCATTCGCAAATCATGACATTCTGTTTTGTTTATATTTCGCACAGCGTCCCAACTTTTTTGGAAACAGGGTTGTGAAATATGTTCTGAAGTAATGGCCATACATGAAATTTTGGGGTCTAAGCTGGTTTTGCTTATGGGAAAAATGAATAGCATTTTTGGAAAAGTTGCTGCTATCACACCCTATGGTAAACAACAAATGCCCCCAAAGACTATAGGTTTTTGTTTTGTGTACATGTGTACATTATTTCTCCCAAACGACACTGGATCTTTGAGGTCATTTAGCAGTCCAAATACTAATAATGTTACATACATGCTACAAGGCCACTATTAAACTTGATCACTATTATATGACAACAGCAGCCGATCAAACTGTACATTACTACCGCCAGAGCTGACTAACCACCACATTTAGTGAAGCTTGTTGGTTTGTGTGGGGTATTTTCATGAGGTTTCCAGTCTTGTGATGTCAATTCAAGGCACAGCAGTGTTTGCTTGCATGTGGCAGCATTTTTATGTGGACGCCTTAATGACCTCGTAATTCAGAGGATCTAGTAATGATAGTGGTGGTGTCTGAAAATGCTATTGATTTTTCCCATAGAGAAAGAAGCTTCAATTCCTGGAAATTCTAATTTGGGCATGTCGCTATATACAAACTGACAACATTAGAATAATACATGCATTAAGATATCAGTAAAAATATGTGCCTGATATTTGCCGTAATCTCAAGGATTAAGATGAATGCTACCCACTATACAGTACTGCTTTATTCCTTAAACTAGTGTCCGCTTTTCCTTTGCGGCTGCAGTTGACATGGGTGGCTTCAGAACGGAAGCCAACTCACGTAAATTGTGTCTGTTGGGGGGTAGATTTGGTCCGCCATTGTGGCATATTGTTGTGCGAGCTTACGCCCTTGCACAGCTTAGCCATTTTCTGCTTTGAGATGCTTTGGCCAGGACTGAGGCTAAGGAGGTGGAACATGGCATGTTAGCTTACTTTATATGTGCTTTTTAGCTACAAGGAGAATGTGATGTCATTGTTCCAATGACCAAACATCGCTACTTGCGACTCATGAGGATTAAATTCGCTGTAAAGTATGTGCTGCTCTGGCCACTGGAGGAGATACTCTTAGCTAAACTCACCTCTCTGAATTTGATCCTCAGCCTTAAGTCTTTGATGTTGTTTTCCACGTCGCTCAAATCCTGTGTCACAGCAGTCAAATCTCGGTATTATGCTTGTCAGTGTCAAAAGTGCTGGAGTTTTATCAGCACCCCTGTACTGTGGCCCCAACAAAATGACTCTGGATCCTTCCGGAAACTCTTCCCTTCCTCTCCCTCTTTCTCTCCAAGCTAATCAGACGTTTAGCCACAAAAAGCCGAGCAGTTTTGCGAAGTTTAAAAACTCATTAAAGCCTCTGGAAATTCTACAGGCATTGTAGTCTCCCCTGACAGAGATTTCAGGAAGATCTGGAGTGCCTAAATCCCTCCCAAACCACTGGGCAAACAAAAGCTAAGTAATAAATCCTAAATCTGATTTTGGTATCTGCAGTCGGCAGCACATGTACCCCACTCCAGACAAGGCCTCATTGTGTGCTGGCTGCTTCCGTCTGTCTGTCTGGATCTAAGGAACTACGGGCCAGTAGCCGCTCAGAGTGGCCTGCTTTTCCCTCGGACTGCCTGGGTAAGTGGGTTAAAGCGATCTGACGTGATTAGCGGGCAGCCGAACCGTTTTTCGGAACCCGTGAGCTAAATTAAAATGTAAGGAAAAATTAGAAAAAGGGGTCCAGGCACCAGCCATCCACTAAGCAACCATTAACAATACAGCGTTTTGACATATCTTACAACAACCTGAGGCCAATCTAAAGCTGATTTCTCGATATAAACCTACAACTACAAACCTTCAATGCTAATCTTTATGCATTGATGATTTATGTCAGTGTTTTGTAGGTGACCCATATGTCTAATGTGAACACGTCTCTGTCACATGTACACATTTTCCATGTTGATTGCTTGTTCCATTGCTGAAGTCCTGCTGCTTTTAGTTATTGTCACTATTTTTCATCAAACTTTCAGTACAGGCTACCTGGTAGCATCTGTAGCGCTTGTGCTAACAGGCAAGAAATGTCAGTATGACCAAGAAAACTGTAGAGTACCTCTGAAAATGTGTTTTTATTCAAAAATAAACTTAACATGCTCAGTGCGACATACATGTTTCAGAACAATATCTATTTTAGCAAAAAAGGGTTTTGAAATTCTGGACATCATATTTGCTTCAATCAAACCAGGGAATCTTTCCGCAGCTGGACGATAAAGCGATGTCTAAAAAGAAAGAGGTTTAAGCTAAGAAAGCTGCCCCTTTGGAATAGCTCAGTGCTAAAGCTAACACAACAGCTAGTAAGAGCAATGTTAGATGCTGATGATGACCCATTGAGATCTTTCCACAAACTTCACAGAAACCATAAAAAGGATGTATACAAGTGCGTTTATATTTATCTTTACACACACCGGCCCATTTAGTCTACTTACTTATCAAGCTAACTGTCAGCTGCTAAGCTAAATCAAGCAGCAGAAAAGCTAACTCAGTTAGCTAACTGATCCTAACATTGCTTTGTGTTATTTATTGTTAGACATCATTTAAAATGTTTATTATCAAATGCAGAAATAAAGTTTAGCTACAAGTCTGTATAATAGTCTGTACATTGAGCCATGAGCGTCTTCCATATGGTTTCGTCTAAAACCGTGTCAGCTTAAGGAAGGAAATAAAAACAGCTCAGATGATCAGGATGGCGTGTCCATATTATTCATGAAACAAAACATTTTCATGTTTCTTAGCCTCATAATTCTAAATCATTTACTGCCACCGCCGTTCTCACTGCAGGTTTGTTGTGACCTCTGCAGCATGCTAGCCACATTTAGTGCTACTGCAGTGGGAAATGTAATGGGCTGTTGTACGCTGTATACTCCACCTGGATTAGCATTATAGAGAAATATAACATTTATTTATTGTTATTCATTTATTACGATTATAAGTGTATTAAAATTATTTAAATGCGGAGATTTTAGCGTCATCTAAACGTTCTGATCTTGTGGAGTATAATAAATATGCCATCAAATTTTGAAATATTGAGTTTGAAATATTGGCCAAATCTAAATCTAAATCTGTCTGATGTTGACATGTCTTTTTAACAATTATCTCCCACTGTCGATATGAATCTGATATTATTGTGCATCCCTATTGACAACAAACCAGCTGTTTTGTCTTTTTGGCCCTCATCTCTCCACAAATATTACACTTTGGCTCCCCGTGACGAAAGTTTTGGCGCCCCATAATGTAGACGTAGCTTAAATGACCGCTCAGTAGCGGAACTAAAGATGTAAAGACCACCAGGTTGGAGTGACACCACAGAGTATGATTGACGGAAGAGCGATTTCGGCTGAAAGGTGATATCACCGTGTGTGTTTCCGCACCGTGCGGAAGACGGACATAAAGGTGCTCCTTCAGGAGCCTCCAATGAAGCTAACCCATTTCAGCATATAAAATACTCTGCCCTGCAACATGAAAGAGGGAAGGAGAGAGAGGGAGAGAGCGAGGGAATGAAGGAGGGGGGGCGTTAGCGTTGGAGGCAGAAGGGACTCAAACAAATGGTGGAGAGTGGCAAGTTTGCATTGCCCATACCAACAAGGCCCTATCTCATTAACACACCGCTGAAATAAAAGAGGGCTTTTTTGGCTCACAGCTATAAAAAAAATTATCATAGTGATGATGTTCCTCAGCCGTCAACAGAGCCGCGATAACGTTGTTTGATGATGACTTTCCCATGAATGTTAAGCAGCCGCCGCAGCGGAGGAAAGGAGCTTATCAGAGCCTAATGCCCATCTCTAATTCCTGCCCTTCTTGAACTAGCCATTTTCTAACAGCGTTAACTGTCAAATTTACATCCCGTCTTAATGCCACTAAAGAGGACGAGGGATGAAGAGTAAATGACAGCAGTGTAATGAGGAAGGCATCTCTCTCTCTCTCCCTCTCTCTCTCTCTCTCTCTCTCTCTCTCTCTCTCTCACTCTCTCTTCCTCTCTCTCTCTCTCTCTCTAGGCATGAGATTTTCCACAATTTGGGAGTCCCTTTTTCTCCCTGCTTTCTGAACTATGATGTAGAGCTTACCTGGCTTATTTCGCAGCAGACATGTTCAATTAGCTGCTGAATCTTTTATGGCATTAAAAAAAAAAAGTGAAATGATTAATTTGCTGCCAGAGAAATACATTTAATTGAGCAGAGATGAATGAGTATTTTATTAATGGGACTTAAAATCATCAGATCTCATAGCATGAATCACGAGGCGTGTTATTGTTCATTCATTGTCTATAGGAAACAATGCAGGCCTAAATGGTTCCAGAGCAGACTGGGCTTTCATCACACTGCACTTCACAAGTGAAATTACCTCAAGGCAGATTTTTTCCTCTGACAAGATTACGTGTCTTACAAAACACTGTAAGTCTAAGATTAATTTGTTTATTTTAAAGCCACACTATGTATGTAATGGAAACGTCTCTAGTGAAAATGCGTAATTACACACAATGCGTGAAAGAACATTTTGTAGCTTGACTTGGGGTGGGCTCTGAACCTTTTCCAACAGGCTGGTAAACGCAAGTGAGACTGCGATTACATTTAAATAGTCAGAGTCAGTGCTGGCTCTACCTAAACATGATATTTATGATGAACAGCCAAATATGTGACATGAGGAGGAGTCATCAAAGAAGGAATAAGAAATCATACTACCTACGTTTGTAGAAAGTAAAGCATTTATAACAAAGCAACACTTTGTCCACCAACACCATGGACAGATTCAACGAAGCTTAAAGTTAAAACTAAGCTTTAAGCTGTCATGAGACAGATGGATCCACGATGTTCAGAAGGTGGTCTGTAATGTAATCCGTAACTTATTAGAACCCCAATAAGAATCCAATCATACACAATGAGTAGCCACAATTAGTCAGCTAAAAACATAATGTGGATAGCTTTTAGTAGTCATTGAGTACGCTTACTCAATAATTAGATTTTGTCAGTAATCCGATCAACACGTTTACCTGCACTTGAGTAATCAGATAATGGGAAAATGGGAATAAGCAACACTGCTTCCTTATTTCCGGTACCGCCGTCTGTTGTCACACATGTGCAGACTGAGAAATCCGAAAGAAATCTGAATAAGAGTTTACATGCACTGAGAAATCTGATTACTGAGCTAAAATCCAGCTCTCTTTATCGGATTTCCTAATCAGATTTCCAGACCTTACTTCGATCTAAGAAATCGGAGTATGCTGCTCACATGACCATTTGAATAATCAGATAACTACAGAAACCTGATTATGATCAGATAATTATTATGATTATTATCACCGTTATTAGTTAGCCCTTCTTTCCCCACAAACAGTACCCTCCACAAACTAACATCAGACCATTTACTGAGCTTGAGAAACTTGGCTGGTTGAGAAGTAACGACGGCAGAAGCTGAAACTAAACAGTGCCAGCAAACGTGAATTCCTAAAGTTGGTCAGATTAGGAATGAATTACACCGTCTTTGGGTAACTAGCAGCAGAACAGCAGTGGAAGCGTTTTAGCTCCTGTTGTTCATCAGAAGCAGTGCAGATAAAACGCATGCAAAGCAGCCCATTAGCCAATTCATTTCTGTTTCCTGACACTAATTATTGGATTGGCCGTTGAATCTAATTAAAACATGTTAATGAACAAGAGCCCATTATTGGAGTCCACTCATTTCACCTTTTTTCAAAAGTCGCTCTGTTTTGACCACATGGAAAATGCAAACCGAGTTAAAAGCGTTTGCCATTTTATCCGCCAACAATGGCAATTGCACACTGACCTGAAAAGGCAATCAAAGCAGTGGGAAGTCCAAAGAAATAGTCTACACAGATGAGTGCATGACAGCAGAATCAACCTACAAAACACAAGCAGAAAAACTCAGCAGAGGAAATTTAATAATTCTACTTAATATATTGAAAATTCTAATGCAGTAAATACTAGAAAAAAACAGGCCAAAAGACCAAATAAGCCCAAATTATTCTTTTTTTAGAGTTACCACTCTTTTACCACATTACATATAACAACTTATATAAGTTAAGTAGACATATGTAGGTTCACTGGTGGTTTTGGATAGTAAATAAAATGTCTAATATTTGTGTCATGACCCCTGGTTCCTATCACCCCCACTGTAATATTTTTAAACGGTATTCCCCTTTAACATGGGGTAGGGTGATACGATTATTAAAGAAAAAAATCATGATTTTTTTTTAATTTCTGCAAAATGAATCCGCTTAGATGTAAGTAATCAGTCAGAGCGGACTGATGTGAAAAGCGCTATTCTAAGGTAGTTAGAATTGTTCACAGTGGTGGTGATAGGAACCAGACGTCTGTTTAAAAGTTTAATGTCTCTACAAGCTACATCACAGACTGTTATTACACGAAATGGTTATGAATTCACTGCCTAATGCCTGAAATGCTGTTTTATGATAGTTTTGAGATAAGATTTTGGTTTAAAATATATTTTTTAAGATCCAATCATGGGTGAGGTACATGCATGGTGCTGTAAGGCAATAATAACATTTTTTTTTTTTCAGATTTTCCATTATTTTTTTCGAACATCAACATTACATATAAAAACTCAGACCAGTTCACTGGCCATTTTGAAGAGTAAATAAAATGGCCAAATGTGTTAGTAGATATCACGACACCTGGTTCCTATCACCACCACTGTGAAGAAATTCGAGTTCGAATTACTATTTAACATACATTGAGGCTTATATATATATATATATATA
>JAILXH010110631.1:3694-16801 GCA_023558415.1 Piaractus mesopotamicus
CGAAAAAAAAATAGAAAACATAATATATGGCCTGTGCGAAAGTTATAGCACTTTTTTTTTTATTTTGTGTTTTTTTCTAACATGTTAATCTTAGCAATAAAAAACATATGAAAACTTGCAGAAAAGTGCCATATTCAAGTTTGTTTCCTTAGACGATGTGTTACACCAGCCTCTTTGGCCCTATTGTATCCTAACTGGCCGTTTCTAAGTGGAGAATTTTATTTTTTTTTTAACTTGGATATACAAATAAGCTTCTGCAAAAGTAGAAGCATGCAAGGTGGCCAAGAAATACAGAACTGTAGCAATCAATTACTGTGAAAACTCAGGCAAAGGTTCTTGCTGCAATCAGCCGTGCCTGCCCTGTTTTTTTTCCGGAATAATCACTCAGCTCTGCTCTGTTCTGACGTAGTTTAGCGTCACCTTTTTGCACCAATACCTTCCCTTCCTGCCTTCTCCACTCTCCCAGAGCCAGCTATGGTTTCACACCAGAAGCCTAAAATAGAAACATGGGGTTTGTGGGAATGAGGAGGAGGAGGGTGAGGTTGGGGGTGGGGGTGGGGGGGGGGTGGTTAGGGAAAGGCAGACTATCCATGTATCCCCACAAAGCCTTGTCTCAGCTCCATTTAAAAGGGATTAGGTGGGAAAACGTTGGCCGGGCCACACGACACCTTCCGTTCGGCCTCTGCGGAGATCGTTTGCTCACGTCTCGAGGCTTTCGGGCCGTTTTCCCTCCAGGCAGCAGAGCAGGGATGTGATAACACCTTCTGCGGTTATGAAATAATGATGAGATATGAAAAAAAGAAAGGCGAAATGGCGCAATGGCAGTTTCAGACAGCAGTATGTGGTGCCGCCTTAAGCATTTCATTACCTTGAATGAAGGTAATTTAATAAAGGACAAATGCAGAAACAGTGGCCCAGTTGTCGTGAAGCACCTTGGCGGTTGTGTAATGAACTTTATTGAAAGTGTGGTGAGTAATTTGAGTTAGATTAATTACTACACGCCTTGATAGGTTCCCTCTCTCATCCTTTTCAGTGATGTTTACGCTGTGCTTCTAATTTTCACTCTATTTAAAGCTTGGAACAGAAGTGAATGGGGGGTTTATTTGCAATGTTGTCTGAGAGGGGTAGGCAGGTTAGATTAGAACACATCTTGAAATGTTCTTATTCGTTAGTTTGTGCTCAAATCCATTCTCTTTAATGAGCTTGGGCATGTTTTCCACTATTGCATCTACCTGACGGGCATTATTACTGATTTTCTGTGCTGAATTTGTACATAAAGTACATGTAAGTACTTCCAGTTCTATTAAGACTTTCCTCAAATGCAGCCACTTTTATTACTTTAAATGGGCATTCTGGCCTAAAGCTAGCATTTCATAGCTAGCATTTCCATTGCACATTCAAAAACAAGAACTGGGAACCAGCAGAACTTATGGTTCTGGTTATAATTCATTTTCCATTTAATGAGTCTGCTGGAACCGTAATACAAACTGCAAATAATGTGTTTTTTTTTTTTTTTTTGGTCTTTTTGGTCATTTTATGCCACTCTAAAGCATCTAATTTGGCAAATTAGCAACCTTGCTAGTTATAGTTATCTTATTAACTAACAAATGATGGACTGCCCTGTTGCCCTGTTATGCACTCACATCTACAATTACACATAGTCTGTAGAATCAAGCAAAGTTTATGTCTTTCATTGTTGAGAGTGAAAATATAAGCAAAAACACTCTGGAGGCTGTCATGAATGCTAATAGCATTAGTGCATGGATGCTCAATCGTGGTCCTGAAGATCTGCCACCCTGCAGAGTTTAGCTCCAACCCTCATCTTCCACACCTGATCCAGGTAATGAAGGCCTTCAGGGGCTTCTGAATATCAGAGCCAGGTGTGTTGGATCTGAACTCTCCAGGGTGGTAGATCTCCAGGACTAGCATAGGGCACTCCTGCATTAGTGTTAGCTTCCTTAGTAGCTTACCGCCGCAAACTCTTTTGAAAGTAGTAACTCTAAAATAACTGACGCATCAACATATCGTTCTAGTTTACATTCTGGTGAATTTGCTGGTAATGTAATAGCGCTTGGTGACAATCATCATCTGCAATTCTGAAGAACTTGATAAATTGTTGTTTGCTTTAGCTGAAAGTATTACCGAACACAGAGGAGAACAGTTCTTGTCTGTCAGTTCTTGTCAAACGAGAAGCTTTGCTACTGAAGCAATGGCCAACAGACCAAGCGCATAAAGTTTCAGTTTCAGAAATTTTACGGTTCTAGTGTCAAAGGTTCCGGCACTTTGCGCAGTGGCAAAATACTTAAATGATTTGTTTTGTTCACTAATGTTCTGCAGTGCAGCATCCGCCTCATTGGTTTGAAAGAATTCATGATTTTTTTATTTTTTTTTATTTTCATCCATTAATGTTTTTTTCACTACAACACCCAACATGCATTGCACACACCAAACAACCACTGGGTATTCTCCTCAGGGCAATAAAGGAATGCGTTTAAGGAGAGGCTACTAAATACAAACATGGTATTTGGCTTACTAGCAGTAACATTGGCTATGTAGCTTCGTTCTGCATTCACCAGCAAGCAGGAAAACAAGGACACACAATGTCACTGATGCAGAGCACCACTTGAAGCTAGCTAATAGCGCACCCTTTATGCAGAATTTTAATCCTGCTAAACACGAGTGAGTGAGTTACAGGTCTGTGAGATGAGCCAAACCTCAAGTGTCTGCTTTAAAATGCTTCCCACCGTTGTTCCCACCTTCAAAATAGATCATCAGAAGAGGAAGAAGTTCCATCATTTCTGGCGAGTCTCCCAGGCCATGAAGCAGCAGTGTCCCTACGCCATCAAACTACCACCATCATGTTTCACTGTTAGTATGATATTCTTTTCTGTGCCAGCTTTAGACCAGATGTAACGGGACTCCCATCATCAGCCTGCGGAACAATTATTCCAAAAGTGCGTCAGCAATGTGTTTTTTCTCCATGTTTGCAGTGGGTTTTCCTTACAACTCTCCCATGGTTACCATTTTTATCCAACCTTTTTCTAGTGGTGGAATTATGAAGGCTGACCTTATCTGGCCTGCAGTCCTTTTGATGTTAGTCTTTGTGGTTTTATGGGTTCTTTCTGACTTCCTGGGGTTGTTACTATGCCTTTGGAGAAATTACGGTAGGTTGGTTGGCCACTTCTAGGAAGATTCACCACTGCTCCATGTTTTCCCCATTTGGAGATAATGGCTCTCACTGTGGTTTGCTGAAGTACAAGAGCCTTAGAAACAGCTTTGTAACCCTTCCCAGCCTGATATACTTCAACAACTTTCTCATCTCTTCTGGAATTTCTTTCGATTGCGGCATTATGTGCCGCTTGTTGAGACCTTTTAGCCTGATTCACACAGCTGGAATGGTTCTACGTAATTGATGTTTAGATCCAACAGGGTTGGCAGTAATCAAGCACGGCTGTGTCTTAACTGATCAGCGACATTCGGTTAATTGGTTGAGTGAATAACTAAGGGGGCGACTCCTTTTTCAGGGACAGTTGGTGTTCCTTCAATAAATGAAATGATCATTAAAAAAGCTGTATTGTGTGTTTACTCAGGTTGTCTTTGTCTTATATTGAACTTGGTTTGAAGATTTAGTGTGACAAATTTTCATAAAACGAAAAAAATCAAGAGGGGGCAAATACTTTTTTTTTACAGCACTGTATGTTTTCCACTAAAATATGAAGATGCATTAATATGGACCCACGAAGAATTAAGAAGAAATATGAAAAAGGCAGTTCAATTTCATAGAAATGTGACTGGCAAGGCGGTTTAGAAAGTGATGAACGGCAGCCGTGCCCCTGTTCTAACCTCGGCTGTTCGCAACTTCCACACAGCCGCATTTGAGGCATTCATACAACTGTTACATCACGGGATCGCACAGGCAGTGCCCTTGCTGGGTATCTGAGGAGTGATGTTTTTTTTTGCATGGTTGGCATGCATTCTCATATCTGATCATCTTATGCAATCTGATCTCTGATCTGATCTCTCCTTCACCTCCTTTACTTTCTCCATCTCTCAGTGTTCTCAATGCACATCTCTCGCAGCCAACTCTCCCCACTGTACCTTGGCAGGAGTTGCATTTATAGATTGGTTGGACCATGAGAGCAGCCTCAAAAAGCCTTGGTTGAGGGACATAAAATGAATGAACTTGGAAATGAAATGGTACAGCACTTTCATACAGGGTGCACAGTGGTGATATCTGCCCATGAAAGGCATTTGACTTGCACAGTGAACAGACAATGCAATGACCATCACTGAGTTGCCAGTTAATTAGAAGCTCCTTGTACCTACACTTGTTGGTCATTTTACCGATGCTACAACACTGTAGTCCATCTGTTGCTGCACAATTTGTCAGTACGCTTCTACCTCATCTATCAATAGAAATAGAAACCACTCCTGAACAAATATTGTTTGGTTTGAGGCAGTGGTGGACCATAACGAAGTAAATGTAATTCGTTACTGTACTTAAGTACTTTTTTGGTATATCTGTACTTTACTGAAGTATTTTCATTTGGGGTGACTTTTTACTTTCACTCCACCACATTTCAAAGTCAAATATCTTACTTTTTACTCCACTACATTATGCGAAATCTGTCGTTCCTTTTGGCTTATGTGTGTATAAAAACGTAGGAACGAAGCAAGGACACCAATCGGGGTACAGCACGCACTTTGTTTTGAGCTTGTTTTGACCTGTTGGACATACCGACCCAGTGCAAGCATACGGTTCTACGATGGCATTTTAGGGCCACTGTTCGTAAAAATAAAAATAGTAGACTTTGAGAATAAAGTCGTATTATTTCAAGAAAAAAGTTGTAATATTGCGAGAAAAAAAGTCATAACGTTTGGAGGATAAAGTGGGCTAATTGTGGGGGGGGGCTGTCATAACGCGTTGGGGTCTTGGTTGCTGTACTGGCACCAGAGTTCCACTCACTCCTGTCTCTTTGTGGATCATTCTGATCATCATTCTCACTGTCTGTGAAACTTCATGCCCTCTTTGAATGGCACAGAGATGTAGCTACCGATAGCCATGTAGACGAAACTATACAGTGGCGTATACACTAGAGTATTTTCACCTAAAATGAGTTAATGAAGCAAGAGTCTTGTTACACAAATGATAATAGGACATTAAAGTCATAAGTAATCTTTTAGAGCTTTTGCTTTCAATACTTAAGTACATTTGAAAGCAAATACTTTTGTACTTTTACTCAAGTGGAGGTCAAAAGGGAGGAACTTCTGCTTTTACTGGAGTAATATTTGACCTTGGGTATCTCTACTTTAACTCAAGTACATGATTTGTGTACTTCGTCCACCACTGGTTTGAGGAGAGTGGTTTCGAGGGCTTTCTAAAAAAGTGGCCAGTAAGTGTAGAAACACCGCTGTGGCTGATACACTTGTACCACCACCACGTACACTACCATATCAGTGTGACTGCTGTGCTGAGAATGGACCACCACTCAGATAATATCTAGTCAACAGGAGTCCTATTGTGGTCCCCAGTGTGCGAAATACCCCCTGGTATACAGATTGTCCCATGTTGGCTGGCTTCTCTGGGGCGGGCTGGCTGCTTATTCACACAGCAGTGCTGATGCTTCAATGGCAACAAAAAGAATTGTTCGCTTTAACAGTTCGTCTTTTAGAAATGCTCTTTTCTAGTTTGGTAATGCAATTCTCCTTACATTAACTGAGGTCTTACACAACTTGTCTTGTGCTTTTGGTACGAGAAATGAGTAACAATTCACTTTTTCCCCCAGACTCTTGGGAAATCGGGCAAGTTTACAGATTTACAAATCTGTTATGGCATATTGTAAAGTTTTCCAGAGGTTTCCCTCTGCATCCCAGGTATGGTCACACTTGCTAGGCTATGAACGACCAACTGGGTGAACCAGTTTGCTACAGCGCCACCCTGAAGCAGACGAGTGCTGCATCTCTAGTTAGTTAAAAAGCTTTCCCAGAATTTGCATTTAAGGGTCTATTTTTATAATATTAATAGATTAATATACAGCATAGTGTCATAATTAGTTTATTATAATTAGTATATTACCCCCCCCAAATTTTGATTTTGAGACATTCAGAGGGTCTAAAAGGTTAATTCCCAGATAGCAAGCATACATCGGTCTGTTAGCTTGATAAGGTCGGCACCCTGCTGACTGTTTGCCTCTCCCGGTCCACCCTCGGGCCACCCAGATTACTGTCCTGCTTACAAACAGATTTCAAATGCACAGAGCTTTTTATTGTGGAAAATGAACTAAGACAAATATAACAAACAACAGAGAGAAAAAAAAAAATAATGACTAGGCCTAATATGTAACGATTTTGTAGAAAATGTTGCTGCTGACACTGTGCTAGACTAAAATTCTTTGCTAATTTACAAAGTATTACTAAGGAAAGGGAGGAAGGGAAAGAAATAAATTGGACAGTGAGTGGACAATGAGTGATGATATGTGGAAATGCCCAGAAAACTCTGAGCAAAACATCAGTGGACCACCAGCTTTGCTGTCAGTGGGCTAACAGTGGCCCCCTATCCTCTTGCAATTGGGGGTTAGTGGGCCCCCCTGTATTTCACACCTTGGTGGTCCCTTTAATTTGATGAATTGGGGTAGATGTTGGGTGACAAATTGAGCAGCAACAAATGGGCTACAGTCAGTAACTGTACACCTAAACAGAGCACCATTATGTATAGTTGCCTTATAACAGAGGATATGGTGCCATATAATGCAATATGTGGACTCAGAAGCCAGTCAAGGGCTCATATAGAGGCCTGGCTTCAATCTGTAAACAAACTCAGACATTTTTGCCACGTATTTAATCACACCATCAATAAAATACAGCTGAGGAGGGAAAGTGAGTTGATCCTCTGTAAAATCATAGCAGCTTAAAAAAAAGTAGGATTTTGAATTCAACTGGGTTAAAAACAAATAGCGGTACTACTGCAGTACTAGGATATGCTCACTTTGGTATGATGTCTTGTATCTGCTTGTACCAGCAGAAGAACCATTTTGGTGTAACATAGAACCATATTCAAGATTCTACAGAACCATAGACAACACACTCCCCATCAATCTGAGGAGCCATTTCACCATGCAGAGAACAATTTAAGCATGAAATAGTTCTACATAGATCTCATGGTTCTAAATAGAACCATTTTCTTTACTAAAGAACCCTTGAAAAACCATGTTTTGAAGTGTGTACTGATGCTATGACTTTATGTAACATTTCTACCACCATTTTCTTAATATCTGTATCATTTTTATCAACTTATCACGACATTCACAGTTGCATATGACTTGCCTGCTTTTTTCCAGAGCCACCGCCACAGTTTAGATTTTATCTATTAATAGATCAACATGATGTGCTTATGCAATACCGAATTTTCCATCGCCTCACATTTACCTCTCATCTCATAAGCTGAGTTCAGTTATAAACTGCTTGGCCTCTTTGTTCGGCTTCATATCTGATGTAAGTGTATCATTTCTCAATTCAGTGTTTAGAAGCAGCTCATGTTTCAGTGAGGAGTTGGCACAGGAGTTGAAAAGAAACAGCGCCTCCTCCACCGTTGAGCATTTGTGCTTCGAAAGCAGCATCAATATATCATTTCTGAACCGAACCAAAAGGCATCTAACAGCCCACCTTTAATTACCAGGCCTCCATCATTGCGGCCTAGCCTTCGTCTCACTGCTGCAACTGAAATTAAGCTGATATAGTGATATGGCTTTCGCCAAAGAATCTGGGGTGTTTCATCGCTCAATGGAGAGAAGAACCGCCTACGTTGGCAGAAAAGAGCCATTTGACTTACATGCATAACAGCCACAGCCAACCTTCATGTTTCTGCATAATACATTTCAAAACTGTGCTTTATAAATCAGTTCTGGTTCTAAGATCCCAATATACACACACATAACCCCACACATCCATTTAATTCTATATAATGTGCCATATTAAGAACAAATGTGCTGCTAATGGAAAAATCTTAGACCAGTATTGCTTGGTATGCATAGCATACTGTTAACAAACTACAACTGTACGCCACCAAGAAATGCTAATTTAACCAAATTAACCAATAAATGCTAAATTAACCAAAGAAAGTGTTGGGAAACTCTTAAATAAAGATGGGAAGCCATTAGTGTCATAAACAAGACTATATCTTGCTCTGAAAGGCTAATGGTTGACGCAATGTGCAGAGCAGGCAACTTCATGCTGCCAGTGTCTAGAATGTTTCTCATCAGACTGATAAAAACTGGTGCCTGAAATGAAGTGGGTGGTCATTGAGAGTGTGACTGGACTCTGTGCCCATACATACTTTTGTGACTGAAGTTGTGTCAACTTTTTGTAGTTGGCATAATTCCTATATTAGGAACTCATCTATGCTGTTTTTCTCAAAGGGGGAACATGAATGGCGTTTTAAAAACAATGGGAGCACTACTGCACTCTGGCATAAACAAAAATGTCAGGAGGGTCTGGGTTCGATTGCCCAGCCGGGCGACCAGGGTCCTCTCTGTGTGGAGTTTGCATGTTCTCCATTGTCTGCGTGGGTTTCCTCCCACAGTCCAAAGACATGCAGTCAGGCTAATTGGACACACTAAATTGCCCCTAGGTGTGATTGTGAGTGTGAATGTGTATGTCTGTGTGTCTGTCTGCCCTGTGATGGACTGGCAACCTGTCCAGGATGTTTCCTGCCTTCCGCCCAATGACCGCGATAGGCTCCAGCTCCCCCTGCAACCCAGAAGGATAAGCAGCTTAGAAGGTGTGTGTGTGTGTGTGTGTATTAGGAGCTCAATAAGGAATCAAACTGCGAACATTGCTACATGCTGACTACCACTACTGTGCACTGAACCAAAACTATAAAACATACACTTTGAGTTAAACAGATGTGATAAAATAGTGTAGAAGTACAGTATTAGAATATTTACAATTTACCGTATTTTAACAATTCTTTACCAGTGGTTGCAATAATGGCAATAATCAAAAATGCTATTTGTTCTAGATCTCGGCAGAGGAAAAACTGCCAAAACCAACAGTTCCTTTTTGTGCAAGTCAAGGGGCGGAGCTACCATCACCTGTCCTGTAGTTTGGGACACCTGAGAAGAATCAGGGGAGGAGCTTAGACTCTTTAAAATGAGGCAGAAGGAGATGATGGAGGCTGAAAAGCCACAGAAAAGCCACTGCAGGTGAAATTTCTGTTGGCGTTTTGTTTTGTTTGCACTTTCTGTTTTTAATAAAAGCTGAAGATATCACTTATGGTGCATTTGTATGGACCTCATAAACTTTTGAATTTCCAACTTTACCACGGGGTAATTGCACTCAGATGGCTGACAGAGCTGTAAACACAAACAGTAAACTCCGACAGAAACAGTAAACTTTCACGTTATCCAAGTTTACGAGTTGTGACAGCACATTCCCGGATACCAGGGCAACACAGTAAACCAAACAGAAAATATGTCGGTGACACTTTTGCGTTATGATGTTTATAAATGATTGCAACGTCAGGCCTGCCTGTAGTGAATGTAGTGAAAGTCCTATCAGTAAGAAATGAACAATGAATAATTGGCACTACTCAAACTTTGCTACAGAACATTGACATTATCATGCCGTAAACATAGTCATATGCTGTCATTAGTTTTCCAGTAATATTACCATTCGTTGCCATGTCATACTGTTTGATGTCATAATGGCTAAGCGTGTGACATAAGCTGTCATGTCCCACAAGCTTTCTGAAAATTACTGATAATTGTAGCATGACATTGTTAAATTACTCATTGGTAACACTTTACTTAAAGGGTTTCTACATAACACATGTATGACATCTTAAATAAATGCTTCATAACATGTTCAAGAATGCTTAATTCAACATTCATAACGCATACATGTTTTATATGATATTAATAAGGAATACTACACCATTTTACAGTGGGACATTTATGAAAATAAATGTTCTCATTAATTATACTGGAAATCTACATTGTTTTCAGTAAAATGCCTCATTTCTAGACAGCCAAAATAAAAATGACCTTGCTTTACCCCCTTGGTCATTAAGTGCTTTGACACTTAGGCACACCACCGCACTAAGATCCAGTTGTTTCTAAGCATATTTATAAGTAATTTACGGTATATGTAGTGACATGCAAAGCAACAAATGCTCAAGAAAAAAACAGATATTTAAAAAGAAAGTATAGGTGAAACGTGCATGAGTGTCAAAGCATTTAATGACCAAAGGGACAAAGCGAGGTCATTTTTGTTTTGGCTGTTTTACTGAAGATAATATATTTTTTTCAGTTTAATAAATGAAAACTTTTACTTTGAAAAATGTATATCGATAAAATTACATAGTACTCCATATTAATATCATTTAAACATTCATTAACATGTTGTGAAGTGTTTATGCAAGATGTTATGAATGTGTTATGTAGACACCCTTCAGGAAAACTGTTACCACAACATCTGTCATGGCAACTCATGGCTGTGGCATGTTTATGTCAAATGTTATATAGGAGGGTTGAAGTAAAGTGTTTACTCTAATCATCACTTTGCAGTAAGTGATGTCATTGGTGCATCCAGGCATTATTTGTGTGATATATTTACAAGTCGACAAGGATCACCATGAGCACCCAACAGAGCATCCGATGGTCCATGTAATGCTTTGGGAGGAGCATCTGAGGCCGAGACTAAAGCAAATGTGACAAAGCAGCTGGCTCTGGCTGTCCAACGCTGAGCAGTTAACTTCTCCGCCGGAGCAGGCCTTCATTTATCTTTCGAAGATATCAAGCCGCCCTACTTCCAACTAAATACAGCCCAGCTGCGGGATGCTCAAACCAGAGCGGCTATTTTTAGGCCCCCCACTGGTGAGCCGCTGTTAGGGGATGGTAAAAGGACAAGGTGAGGAAAGGAGAGAAAGTGAAGAAAACAGAGAAAACAGGGACGCAGACAAAGACTCAGAGTGTTGTGTGGGTTCTAGTGGGCTCAGGGCAGGTGAGTGTCACAGTAAAGAGTCATGTGACACAGCTATTGCGTCAGTCCGAAGGCAGAGACAAGGTGAACCGTGCTGAGGGCAGTAATATAGTTGTAAATGCAGCCATATCAGACACAATAGACCTGAGTGAGTTTCGTTTCAGAGGTTTCTATTTGAAGGCTAGGCGTAATTTCACATTCTTAAGCAAAACTGACATTAAGTTTGTTACGTCTCGAAAGATGTGTAGCTGTCAAGACCTCACTGAGAATAAGAACAGACAAAATAAAGAAGATTTGTGAATCAAATAATGAAGCTCCTGGTGTTCTTAGAACAATGGACTGACCACTGAGTCCTGTTTGTGACTCCAGACTATGCCTTCAACATGGTGGTGGTAGTATGAGGGAAGATTGATTGGTTAAGGGGGGAGAACTCTGAGAACTGGAGTTCAGGGCAGCTTCTGCCTGTAGCTTGATGGCCAGATCCCTCCTCATAGCTGTAGCTGGACAGGACGTAAGACTGAGGAACAGGGGTGAGATGAGGTGGCGGTGGGGATTGCGAACCCTTTGTCACAGGAACGGAAGGTGAGGGTGTGGATTTATAGGGCGATAGATCGGAGGAAGGAGGGTTTCAGGCATGTTCCTCCCCCCAGACTTCAGTTAGAACATAACTACTTAATGTGTCTGGGTTGTGAGAAGCAGAAAACCAACCTGTAAGACTGAACTTTGGAGGCGTGGTTGCAGATTTCTTTGAGAAACTGAAATCAAGTCTGCTGAAAAGAATGGAAGCTGTAATAAAAGTAGAGTGGACACAATAAATACTGAAAATATAGTTAATTATTTTCAATTCATACTACTTAGTTGCAAAGGTTTTTGCCTAATTTTCTGTTCAATGCATGTTTGCCGCATTTCTCTGAAGCTGAAAAAATGATTAACTCATACTTAATGATTTTCTTCCCATGTTGAATGGAAAATAAATAAATATTTACATGCGTGAAATTCCTCTAAATAAATCTGAACAGGCTTTAATATGGTAAGTTATTAGCAAACCGAGAAAGAAAATTTTAAGATTTTCATTTCGGAAAGCTGGGTGTCCCAAAACTTTTGACATGCAGTGCATCCTTTCAATCACAAAGATGATTAATTATACTTAGCGATCAGCACAAATTGAATGTCCTGAAGGGATCATGAGATTAAAGCCAATCCTATTTTGATCAAGTGAATTTTGGGTGAACAATAAATACTTTGAACATTGAACTTTGAACAAAGCCATCTTTCATTTACAGTATTGTGCAAAAGTCAGAGACCCTTATTTACCGGTGGTTTACCTGTGTGCTACTAAAGCTGATTTGGTTCAAGCTGGCCTTAAAATTCTCTTTGAAAGGATTCTTGCCACGTTGAAAACCTCACAATCAACAGGACATTTCGGTTCCTCTTTCATTTCTTTTCATATAACTGTGAACATGCACCAGCCATGCTAAGAACACAGCAGTGTTTAATGAAAGAATCTTCCCTGAACAAATAGGTAATGTTAATTTCTGCTAGCTAATGTCTTTCAGAGATGCTACATTATGTTAATTCAAATATTCCCCATCCCTCATTGGGGGTAAATACTACTTCCAGCAGCTCTATCTGCTTTAAAGAGCTGCAAAATTAGAAAAAAACTGAAGGTAATTCATTATTTGCTAAGGTATGTTTGCACTACAGCCTCAAAAACAACAAGATTTCATCATTTACGGCAATGTTTTGGTTCAGTCTGTTCCGTTCTCATTTATGTCTACTTAAAACAAGATATAAGCTATCGACCCAGAAGTACCGCCAACTAAGGCTAAGATTAGGCCAGGATTAATCCTTGTGTACCTAAACCTCGTGAACATACGTTTTTGAGTTCAAACAGCAAATCTGAAGAAACGTGAGAAGGAGTCAAGCACCTTAGTTTTCAAAGAAGGAAAAAGAAATCATACTACGTAAATATGAGTATAGCATTTAAAGAAGTAAAAAGCAGCTCTGTTGCGATGGCAACCAGATCTATATATGATTTGTTTCCTCGACTGAAAAGCATTCATGCCACAGACATCACCAAGAAAAGAAATATGACTCAAAATGAGCCAGAAGGGTCCGCCTCCTTCAGAA
>JAILXH010110657.1:4114-14879 GCA_023558415.1 Piaractus mesopotamicus
TATTGACCCATATATATGTCATCACGAAGTAACCTTGATTATACAATTCTGTTCATCTGTGGATTTAACGTGTTTTAATTCCTTTTCACACATATTTCAAAACGGAAAGCTCCTCTGTAATGGTTTCTGCTCTCTACTGAGCTTTCTCTGCTCTCAGTGACCTCTGAATGTGACTCTGTTAGCATCTGACTGGTCTATTATATGTGAAAGAATAATGTTAATACTTATTCATCAGTGTGTGAAGAAACAAAGTCATTTTATCTAAATGGTCTCTGCAGAATACCGTCCTATGTGCTGTGGAGCCGTGGGAGAATACTGACCACTTACTCCTAGTGATGTCATGTGGCCTCACTGTATTTGACATCAAGTAAACTTGTGACATACAGTGAACAGGCTATTTCATGAACAGTCGACATGTAACATAGCAGTAAAACCAACTTCTTTATATCTGACATTTTGATATGTTCAAGCCAAGAAACATGAAAATCTGGAGCGCCATCTAGTGTTCGATGGTTTCTGTTTCTAGCTAAAAGCCATTGAATTGGGGGTCTTCAGAACACAGTAAGAATTTTAGTAGTTAATTTTTTTACTGTTTATTTATTTTTAATACCTTGCATGTTTTCTTCACTCCTGGCTCATTCCTCCTTCCCCCAAAATTTCCAGTCCTGAGACATGCACTTTACATTACAGCAACTTTATTTACAGAAATTAAGCATTTTACATGTGTAGTTATTCCTGCTTTGTAACATTTAAATTGTTAAAGTTAAGCCTACCACAGGATACAAACACACTTTCAAATATAATAAATAAAACAATAATAAAAGCAATAATAAAAGCAATAATCAGTAATAAACCCTTTACAAGTGTCAGCTATGCTGTTGCCTGTTGCCAGTGCCATCAATCCACCTTCTCCAACTTATTAAGACAGTAAGAGTCACCACAATACAATAAAGACAGTGTGTAAAACACAAAGCAACATCTACATTGTCCATGAAAAGATTTTTCTCCAAAGAAAATCATATTGCTATTTAAGATATGTACATGTACGTAATTAGCAACATCCTTTGCGTGGAAAGTATAGCCTATTCACAGCTTCTGAAAGTGACATTTTGTACAATGGCATGGACTGTGCAGTGAACACTTAAGTGCCAAAAGTGTGGCAAAAGCCATGTGTTCCACACAGCAGAGCCCCGTTCTGGAGAAATGCACATTTCTGTGCGAAGGGAGGCTTAACAGGGCCGCTCCAGGTGAGTATCCTCATCCTTGCAGGTTAGCAGTGAGCCTGGAGCGCCATCTAGTGTTGGGGGCATCTCACAGCATTGTCTCTCACGGCGTTATCATGCAGGCGGCCTTCTTGCAGGCCACCGCAGAGATAAGCGCAGCTCCTCGGCCGCTGCCTTCCTCAGACTGGATGAAGGAGATCTCGCAGTTTGGGGTCAGCTCCCGGACAACCTTGTGGAAACGCTCCTTGAAACTGAAAGAAGAGATCTGGGAGTCAGCACTGACATCAAGACTTGTATACACAGCAGATTTCTTAGCATGTACACAACACAGTGCTGGAAAAATACAGCTTAGACCTCAGTGAATTACAAGCTGATCTAAGATGGGTTACGCTGGTTTAGCTGGTCACCCAGCATGGTCATCCTGGTTGACCAGTATCCAGAACATAACATATGCTTGTTTTGCTGTTGACTAGACTGTCTGCACTGCATTGTTCCAGTGTAAACAAACTGTGTAAATAGTCCTTCCAGTCACATTTGTACATTTAGTAAATGTTTAAAAATAAATCTGGCGAAATGATGTGTTGAATTAGTTACTAAGGAATTGCATCCAAATTAAACACAACTCCGGTCCTGGAGGGCTGGTGTCCAGCACAGTTTGCAGGTTTCCCTACTCAAGCACACCCACTAAACCTGCCAATTAACAGCCAAGTGTAATAAGGTGTGTTTGTGTGGGTAAATCACTAAACTGTGCTGGACACCAGTCGTCCAGGACCGGAGTTGTGCGCCCTTGCCCTAACCCATCCTTCCTTCCCCACGTTTCCCCTTTCTCCGCCCTCTCCTCACCGTGGGTGGAGCTTGTAGACAGAGCCGTCCACTCCCACGGTTATCTTCAGCTCCTCCTGGCAGCGGCGCTCCCTCATCAGGTTGATGACCCCGGCCAGCCCGGCCGCACACATGTGAGCGGCACGTGTGGACACGCCCTCACAGGCCAGATGCACGATATCACAGTCCAGCTCAGACGGCAGGACGCCCAGAGAGCTCAGGATGTTATAGATCTGCTTCCTGTCCCCTGTGTCACTGAAGGAAAACAACACATTGTTCTAGCTACTGTACATCATTGTAGAGATTTTTTTTTTCTATAATAGCTTTAGCTGAAGTTTTGTTATGATTTATGCTTAGAGTTTTCACGTACCTTTCGATCTGGGAGACGAAGCGGGTCTCAAAGCTGCCCCGTGTCCTCAGCATGTCTGAAGCTTCGCCATTGAAGAGCAGGCCTTCGTTCACCAGCTTCATCAAAACCAGCCGCACCAGCTCCCCCATGTACTTCCCACCAATGAGTTTCTCATACCTGGGAAGACAGGAATCAGAGGAGGGTTAAGAATCTACACAGTAATATACAGTAACTTTTACATGTCTACAGAGAACTGAATTCTTGAATGACTGGCCATCCATGTAAGCTGAAAAGTGTTTTAGCGCTAAAATTGAAAGAACCTAGCAATAAAATATGGCTACTGACCGCAGCTTTAACATTTGCTTGGTCTAAAGGGATGCTTGTGTGACAGTCCTTGATGATTTTTCATAATTCAGCATGTGATGGATGGAAAATAAATGAAATAATGTAGGAGACGCTGTACTGTCACAAAATGTGGGAGCTAATGGCGACTTCATTGCTAGCCTAAAAGCCCACTAGCCCAATGAGTTAATCTGCATCCGCTAGCATCCGCACTGTAAACCCGATGGTGTTAAATGAACCCTTAAGGAGTTAAATTTGCTTAAGTTTAATCCACTTTAACCCTGTAGAAGGTAAGCGATTTTAACAGTGGACTGTAAACAGCCATTAAGCTAGCCACATCGCTAATGATCTGCTGCGTCGGCCATTAATCTCTCAGAGTGCGGTCCGGCACTGACGTGGCTACCTCCGCATTCTCAGAAAAACAACCCTGTCACCTGGAGACCGCACAAGAGCCTCAGGTTGGCCTTTGGGGGCAAATCTCAGTCAAACTTAGGAACATGAGCGCCAAATGATGGGAATTCTGTGCCAACTGTTGGTCACGAGAAACGTGATGAAAACGAAAAGCGAATAGCCGCGTTCACTGCCATCAGAACCACAGGGGTTTCAGAGAAAGGCTATGTTTGCGCTGAGGTATAGAGACAGGCTGATGGTGATGTGGATGACGGCGTAGAGTGTATTGACGTCACTGATGCTACAAAGTGTATGAAGTGGCAGCTGCGTGGGTTTCTAAGCACCAGCAATTGTACAGAGTGACAGGCAAGTTTGGAATCAATGTTTTCATTTATATAAAACCAATTTTGCTTTACATCCGTGTATAAAATGATTCTAATATGATGCTAGTATTCTTCAGCTTTATATGTTTCGAATAATTCATATGAGTACTATACAAACTTAGGCCTTTCACTATTGATAATGTTACTAATAGAGTAATTTAGTGATTATCATTTTAATGCCACATGGAGAACTAATTGAGAAATCTTTGATGTTGCTTTGAGCCAGTCATTTCATAGTCTTGTTACAATAATGCTATTTTCCACTAGCAGGGCCTCTATGGGGATTTCAGTGTTATATTAGTGCCAAGCTAACATTAGTATTACTTAGGCCAGCTCTGCTTAAGCACAGATACTTGAAACATTTGTACAAGCGTGTAAACATCTTTCAAGTGGCATTTTCTTTACTTTGTATGTTGCATTTTGCAGTGAATTTCCTTTAGTAACGCGTAAGTGAATATTACTGGAGCATCCTGTTAGCCTGTTAGCTGTCTGCCAAGGTATTCAGCCTAAATCAAAATCCATTTACTTCAGATACACTTTTACTTCATACACATGCAATTTGCAACTACAAATACATATGCCTTTGTGAGATCTACTTTTTTTTTGTTTTTCTATGATGCTCAAAAAGCTGATTTGAGTGCTTAATAATGACCTCCAGATACCCTATTTATCATTTAAATAGCAAACTAATCACTATGGCGATTCATAGAGGGCGTACATTTTAAGCAGTGATTGTTTTAATCAAGTTATCCATTTTAACTGAGTGTTTGTGACAACCCTAAACAAGTGGCGAAATCTCATATCTGCTGATTTTATTGGCAGATTTGAACATTTTCGGAGCTGTGTGATTTCTGCAAAGTCCACTGTGTCTCTTTCATTTTCAGAGTGGTTCTTATGAGGACATGGTGTAGGGGGAGGTACTCACAGCTGGTGTCCCGGGTTGAGCGATGACTCATCCACCACTCTGTCATATTCCAGGCGGAAGTCCTCCAACTCTCCGTTTTCTCCAAAGGCACCCCACTCCGTATTCACACACATACGCCCCTCGTCCCCTTCCACCAGCTCCACCGTACGCATCTCCTCCATATAACACGCATTACACCCCGTTCCTGAGAGGCCGAGAAAGGGAACGAGAAAGATAGAGAGAGAGAGAGAGAGAGAGAGTTCCACATTACAGATAATGACATAATGGCTTCATGACCTGTTTTTTCCTGCTTCAATATATCCCATGTTCCTGTCATAAAGTTTATGTGGGTGCTATAAAGTGTGCACGGTGCTGGATGGTATTATCTCCTTACCCACTATCATGCCAACCTCACAGCTCCGGTCCTCATAGTAACAGGAGATCATAGTGGCCACTGTGTCGTTCACCATGGCAACCACGTCCATTTCGAAGTCCTGCAGAGTGACATTTATTAGGTTATTGCCAATGGCACTGGAAAACAACATTAAAAAAAGCTTTGCAAATGATCCAGTATAACTGTTGTACACTGACCCCTCTCCTTTTGATGGCGTCTCTGAGCAGGCCAACGACATTATTGCCTTCAGCTCCAGAGGCCTTGAACCCTTTTGTCCAGTTCAGCAGAATTCCCTGTTGGAAAACAAATAAGTCATGTATAGTTTAGACTAAGATACATAAACATTATCAAACTAAAATGAGTCCAGATGCAAACAGTCCAACATGGCAGACTCCAAGTGGTTAAAAGGCCCATATTTCACATTTCCTACATTTTCTTGAATTTTATTGTTTTTCACTTGATGTTCCTTTTATTCCGGACAGTATATTTTTAAACTTCAGCACTTTTGCATAGTAAATCAAACACTTTTATTTCCAAAAAGATTGTAAAAAAATAGTTTTTTCTCTTTAAAGATTTGGTTTGACCCTTTGCACCCCATCCTATGTCATAATATAATAAATTGACATAGAAATGTCCATAGAATTTGGATATTTTTATAAGAATCTGGCCTTTTTTAAGAACGATATACTGTTACATGCGCCTTTTAAAAGCAGCAACTGACCTTATCTAAGTCCTCATGGCGGACTGGAAAAGAGAAGGTGAAACCCAGAGGAAGCTTCTTATGTTTGATGTGGTGCTTGTCCAAGAAGTCGGATATGCACTCAGCGATGTAGTCAAAAAGCTGAACACGGAGAAAATAGGAGTGAGAGAATAAAAGAGTCTTATTAGTCTCATTAAAGTACCATGAAGCTGAAATCGTCAATGTCCAAATACAGTTTATTGACAGTAAATATTAATTGTTTTATGAAAGTCCAAGCCGTAACACAAAAATTTGTCTTCATGCACTCACCATTTCTGCAGTTCCGGTCATGGCGTCCTCGGGGATGGAGTACATGTGATGCTTTGTCTCCACCTTCCAGCCTGTCTCCTCATCTTCACCCACTTTGACCAGCATCACACGGAAGTTGGTGCCACCCAAGTCCAGTGCCAGGAAATCTCCCACCTCTGGAAGCACAGACACAAACGCAGCTCTTACTGAATATTCAGAAATCAACTAGTGTAAGACAAAAAATGCTACACTGTTTTTGTCATATAAGCGGTTTAGATGTGTGTGTGTGTGTTTGTCATTTCCATTTTGGACAAAAAGACAGACACAATTCAGGCTTCAAAATGGCTGCTGCTACCGTTAGTAGCTATGCTAATATACTTCTGGCCAATATGTGTATAAAATTGTAGGTGATACTGTATCAGAAACCAACCACATATGCAACTCTATTTGAAATTACTTACCAACTCAACATTTGAGGCAAATGTGGTGATTTAGGCAAGCAGTTAGCACCATGCTAATTAGTGTGGTGTTAGCTTCCATTGCTTGTTAGCTACATTAGCCTTTTAGCTCCGCTGGAAAAAAACAGCACAGACCATTGCTGGTCAGGAGGTGCTGGTTGACCAGCATACAAGCATCCCAAACACAACATATCGCTGTTGTCAGAAGAAAACCTCGTATCTCCAAACTGGTGACAGGAAAAGGAAAAAACCTACTGTATTGTTAATGTAAGTCAATGGAACCAGACATTTTTCCAAGTCATTTTCTTTTGGTCCATTCTTCATGAAATTTACATACAATGTAAAGGGCCACAGGCATTTTCAAATTATGTCAAAAACTGAAAAACGTCAAAAATGGAGATACAAGGTTTTTTTTCAGACAGCAGCGATTTGCTGGTTTTGCTGGTAACCAGCTGTGCTGGACTATAATGTTTTCTAGCATGTAGCTCTAGTGCAAAACACGGCAAGGTAGACTGACTGCATTTGAGGTAAAAGGGGAAAATGTGTAATTTATTTCTAAAAACATTACTGAGCATGTCTTAATTTTTTAATCCACTAGTTTTATTAGGTTAGGCCTTGCCTCCTGTCCATAAAACATGACTCTGTATCAGAGTAATAGCTACTGTATGTTATTTTAGTGAACACCAACCGCAATTATTAACTTTGATAAGCAGTGTTTGGACTGGTCGTTGCTTGGCATGTACAAAGTGACTCAATCTAGGCCCTGACTTGCTTTGAGTTAACCCCTTAAACTGACAAGGTCTGCATATGGGCCATAATAACTACATAATTTACATATTAGTTTCGGTGCATAGCAGAAAATGAATATTACACTTAAAAAAAAAAGTTCCTACACAATTTTTGTCTTTGATGTGCACCGCTGGTGGAGAACTCTTACATATTATGGAGGTTCTCTAAACTTTAAAAAGGTTAAACCTGGAGTTTAAGTGGTTAAATGAATGACTGTTGTGGTAAAGCAGGTTGCCAGGTAGTAATTAGGCCTGAGTATAGCTGTAATGTAAGTTTTATGGGCAGCAGCACTCACCGGAGCCTTCGGGTGTAGAGCGGACGTAAGTGGGCAGCATTTTAATGCTGGCTTCATCGTGGGTCTCCAAACGCAGCCCTCTGTCCATCTCTCTCTGCATTCTCCTCATCACGTCTTTTAAATCTTCTTTGGTCAAGAGAAACTCTGAGAGGATTTGGTCCACCTGCAGAGAGAGAGACGGAGAGAACATTTCCACATGATTTGAACATTCTTGCCCACTGTGTTAAAGGGGAATTCCACCAATTTTTCAAATTTTCTGCATTATCAAGTTATTCAAATGCAAACAGTCAGAGCGGTTTGATGTGAAAAGCTTCTTTCTAGAGTCAGAATTGTTCACAGCAGTGGTGATGGGAACCGGACGTCTGAAGAGTTTAATGTCTTCAAAAGCTACCTCAAGTTTTTACACAAAAAGGTGAATTTCGTCAGAGGTTTTATAGTTTTACTGTAGTTTTGAGCTAGGTTTTTGGCCTAAAACGTACATGCAGGGCATTCTAAGCTAAATAGTATCCAAGAAAACACGTTTTCGAATTAACCACTAATTTAGTATTATCAGCATTACATTTACAAACAAGAAGACGTGTAGATTCACTGATGGTTTTGTATAGTAAGTAAAATGGCTATATTTGCATTGCAGATATCACAACACCGGTTCCTATCACCACCACTGTAAAGAAATCTGAGACGTTTCTCTACAGCGAACCATTTCACATGAAACCACTCTGAAAGACTTTATTAACATTTTGTAAAAGTTAGTGAAATTCTTCTTTAAATTAGATTTGTCACAATGAATATGAAAATTCTCAAGCTGGGGCAAAGTATAAGGTTTGTATAGATGCCATACTGGTAAAATAAATGGTGAAATACTATCACCTGTTTATTTTCCCTTATCCCTTTCAGTTTTTCAGCCACCATAGATTACACTGAAAATGTGGTATTTTCACCCTACACTGAAAGAGATTCGAATGTGTACATAATTTTCACATAAATAAACTACATTATTTACTTGAATTTTTCTTTCAGTTTACTTACTCATGGCAATACATCGCAGCTGATATAATACAGTTTACTGACGTGGAAACGACTGACACATTTAAATCACCTACATTCAGTGTAGCACATCTTTCAGTGCATCTGAAAATCTCACTAAGGTCAAACATTCTTACCACCAGAAATTTCTCCAAGACTGACTGGTAAGCGCTTGGCATTCTCATCATCTGCTTGCGGATGGAGGCAGGGCACGGCATCTTTGCGAGCGTTTTCTGTGTATGTGAGTTAGTGAGCTGGTGTGAGTTTGAGTTCCAGGCAGGCGCTGCTCTCTTTTTATGCCCAGAGGAAGGATGGGCAGTCCGAGAGCTCGACGCTCTCTGTACACACACCCCTCCCACCACCTAACCCAAGTCAAGGACATACAACACGGCCACTTGCTGTAACTTGGAAATGGCCTTCAACTACGTATCAATGTTAATAATGGATTATATTGCTCTGGATCGTCTGCACTGAACAGTTTTCTTCAGTTTTCTTCCTTTTGGCAGTAATTTTGTTAGTGTAATGTGGCTGTAAGCCAATGTAACTCAAAAATAATCAAATTGAATTCATTGTTAACATTGCTTCATAGTATATTCAGTGCATTACTGCACTCATGCAAACTGATCCACGACAATGCAACTTCCATTGTGACAGTGGTGCAGATACTAAACTACACATAAACTATGTCTTTGTAATCGTAGTTTTCCAATAGAATTTGCTATATTCATTAACAATAATCTAGCCTACAAAACGTCTTTGTAATCATAGTTTTCCAATATAATTTACTATATTCATTAACAATAATCTAGCCTACAAAACGTCTTTGTAATCTTAGTTTTCCAATATAATTTACTATATTCATTAACAATAATCTAGCTTACAAAACGTCTTTGTAATCATAGTTTTCCAATAGAATTTGCTATATTCATTAACAATAATCTAGCCTACATAATGTCTTTGTAAGTATAGTTTTCCAATATCATTTGCTATGTGCAACAATGAAATAGCCTAGAAAACGTCTTGTAATCATAGTTTTCCAATATCATTTGCCATGTGCAACAATAATCTAGCCTACAAAAAAAACGTCTTTGTAATCATATTTTTCCAATATTATTTCATAACGGCCTCATTACAGATTTGGGCCTTTATTTCATTGTAAAATGAGCTTGCGGTTTTTGATAAAGAAGCTGGTGAATGGGTGTAAATTTAGAAACACGGAACATTGAACCTGAGCCCTTTCTAAATTTAGGGGCCTTTGTTTGCTGGACAAACAGTTGTAGCTGATGCAACAATGTTGCAATTTAAGGTCCAAACTTTGAGGTATCTGTTGTAAGAGGTTAAAGAGTCCAAAGTTAGCATGCAATATAACATAAGAACTGGATTTTTCAACATTTAACTGGACAAATGTTTTACGATAACAGCATGACTTTAATTCTCAATCATTATCACCTCTGGGCCTTACTCCTTTGAATATCAGCTGTGAGAGGATAAGGAGTTGAGAATTAGGAGAGAATAGTATAGGAGTGATTAAAATCCTGTAATCTGGGACAAACACTCTGCACGGCATGCTATTTAATTATCATTTGACATGAAAATTGAGCCTTAATCCAACTTTTTAGTTGATGATATTAAATAAGGCCTAACAGATCCATGATAGATAAAAGTGACTTCTCGCTGTTGCACTCTGGTCACTGTATGGACTAGGCATGTGCAATCTAACGCTAAATAAGCTAACACACAGTACTTTTTACTTGTATTCACTCTATTCACTACTCTGTATTTCTCAGGTGCCAAAACTTTTGCACAGTGCTGTGTGCATATACAGTACTGTGCAAAAATCGTAAGCATCAAAAAATGACTCTTAAAAAAGCAATTTCTCAGGGCAGGTAATGCTTACTTGCTCAGGAAAACAGTAACAATAGAATAAATTCAAATAACATTTATAAGTAGTGATTTATGTGTGTCAGTGTGTTCGTTTAACAATTTCCAAACATCTCCTCAAATAAAGCCCTGTAATGTTTGTAGTTATCATCCAGTGTCTGGATTGGCTAGTCAAATAATTCATTAAATTGAATCACTAGTGCTGCTGGTGAGTTTGAACCAATTAATGTAATGGCTGTATTTTAGAAAACCCAAACCAGACTTTGTATACTTTTCAAATCAAGATTTTCTTGTTACTTTTTTACTACATTTATGTTCAGTGATATTTATTCTCTGCCCTGCGATGCACTGGCGACCTGTCCAGGGTGTATCCTGCCTTCCGCCCAACGACAGCTGTGATAGGCTCCAGCACCCCACCGCGACCTAGGATAAGCGGTTTAGATGACGTGTGTGTGTGGTATTTATTCTAATTATATATATGTATATATATATGTATGTATATATATATATATATATATATA
>JAILXH010110696.1:0-10674 GCA_023558415.1 Piaractus mesopotamicus
ATCTGATACAAAGAAAGCGGTGTCAGCGGAGACTTCTTCAGCATCTTCACATCATCGCTACTTAAGAAACAACAAGGGTTAAACCAGCAAAGAGTGGATCAGACACAGCAGTGCTGCTGGAGTTTTTAAACACGTCAGTGTCACTGCTGGACTGAGAATAGTCCACCAACCAAAAATATCCAGCCAACAGTGTCCTGCGGGCAGCGTCCTGTGACTGATGAAGGACTAGAGGATGACCAACACAAACTGTGCAGCAGCAGGTGAGCTATCATCTGACTTTACATCTCCAAGGTGGACTGACAAGGTAGGAGTGTCTAATAGAGTGGACAGTGAGTGGACACAGTGTTTAAAATCTCCAGCAGCACCGTTGTGTCTCATCCACTCATACCAGCACAACACACACTAACACACCACCACCACATCAGTGTTACTGCAGTGCTGAGAATGATCCATCACCCAAATAATACCTGCTCTGTGACGGTCCATGGGGGTCCTGACCACTGAAGAACAGGGTAAAAGTGGGCTAACAAAGTATGAGGAGAAACAGATGGACTACAGTCTGTAATTGTAGAACTACAAAGTGCACATATATAGTAAGTGGAGCTGATAAAATGGACAATGAGCGTAGAAACAAGGAGGTGGTCAAAATGTTACGCCTGCTCGGTGTATAAATAATAACTGGAAAAAATGAAGAAGATGAAAATGTGCAGATTTTATATAAAAGTTATTTTGCTGGTAATGCTATGTGTATGTGCATGTGTTTAGCAGGAGAAATAAGGTTAGAGTTTGGGGTCCCAATCTAACCATGATGTAAGTAGCAGATAAGTGTGAGGTACAAATTATTTTGGCTAACTAAATTACACTGAAATGCCCAATAGGGTCTAAGTGTGAACTGGGCAAGTATGTGGTACAAACTCCACAGAACTATATAATTATTTTGGGCAAAACTTTTTTTTAGTTAATATCAAGAACCTGTTTGACATTTCAGTTTAACTTTGTAACTTTGGAAGTGGTAACTCATTCTTAATTGGGTAATACTTAGAACTTATGGGACTGGAAACAAAAGAATTTCCAAGTTTCCAAGTGTAATTAAGATCATACAGAGAAAAGGTTCTTGGATCATACAGAGGAAAGGCCTGGCGAGTCAAACATCTGCTAGATGTGCCTGACTACTGATTGTGTCAGACATGTACAGGATGTCAGACTTCAGACCCTAGTTGGTGAGAAGTTCAAAATGATTGTAAGGCAGGATTACAACTTCAGAAAAGTTAGAGTTCATGCAGGGGTTGGAAGTCATGAAGCTCAAAAGTTGAGAGAAGTTCAAGAGGGTTATGATGACAGACTATTCATTAAAATCTTTGGAGCATCCAGGTGAGGCTTTTCAGGAGAAGGAGGGTGAAATGGCTCCAAAAGTGGTCAAGCAGGTCCAGAGTGTAGGAAAACAAGACTCATGGGCGCGGTGAAGGTGACCTTTAGCTTCACCTGCAGATGCACTGTGCTGCAAAAAAAAGATTCTTTGGAGCGATGCTATAGAAGAACCAGTTATTCCACCTTTAGTTTTGCATGAACTATTTTTGTACATGATGTGAAAGTGAGAAGAACCTTTTTAAAGTTTATAGAACCTGCAGAGAATGTAAATGTTTTCTACAAATTAAAGTACACATCAAGCCAAGAACCATTTAGGAACCTTTTTAACTGTGTAAGAAACCCTAACAGATCCACTGCTCCACTAAGTGGAGCTCTTCAGTGATGCAGAATATCTTTCCATGTTTTGTAAATCACTGATAAGAACGTCTTTTAAGAGAGAAACTCTGAAAAGCAGTGCCAGCTGCTGCCCTAAACAGCTACTTTCTTATTTATGGATTTTCTTTCCCCATAATCTCTATTTAAATATTCATAAGAATCATAAGCGTCTTGTTGCTCAGAAACTCAAAACCCTGGAAAACAAGAAACCGAAGATTACACTGTGCTGCATGCTTTTGATCTTGTCCTAAGGTTTTCAATTACTATTTTGAAAGAGGCGTGAATACATTTTCTAGGTATGAGGGTGTCCACCTGTGGATGTGGGCTGGCGAGGCTTCAATCATACAGCCCATTATTTATTAAAGAAGCTGTCCTCTGCTATTACCACATGTAAGAAACCCTCATTATTGACCTTATCACTCCTATCCTGACACACGTACGCCACACTGAGCAAGGCAGACAAATCTAGCAACACATGCAAAGCTCCAACTGTGAGGGCCAGACATGCAAACACACAAACTTGTTTTTATACACTGTCAGGACATGGAAACATACGCAGGTCCTGCACACACACATATATATTTATTTTGAAATTGTATTCATTTTGTTTATTTACATTTGTCTTATTATTACAGTACATTTATTTAATGTCCAAATGTCAAAATGGCCATTATGTAGAAGTCATTCATTTTTCATGATTAATTTTTCAAGCAGAACAACTCAACAAAATATATTCTCAAATATTTCAGTATTCAGTGTGTCCACCCTTTGCCTTTATTACGGTTTTCATTCTTGTTGGGAGACTTGGGAGGGATATTTTTCCATAGCTACAAAATTTCAGTCTTAAAAGTTGGTTGCAATTTCTACTTTTCATGATCCAAGTAATGCTGAACACATTTTGTGATGTTAAGGTCTGGGCTCTGGGGTGGTCAGTCTATTGCTTCGACAACACCAGTGTGTGTATGTGTTTACTGTGTTATTTTGTGTCCAGCTCAGAGTTAGTGAGAGTGTGTTTGTGTTTGGTGACCATCAGAAGAAAGAGTAGGGCTAGGAGTCAAATTATGTACATATTGAAGCTTCACCCATCTGTGGCTTCACATCATATATCAGCCACTCTCAGATCACTCTGTCCAAGGGATCACTGTATACATGCTGGTCACTTTATCAGAATTCCCTTCCTTTAAGCTCCACCTGGAGTTTGTTAATGCCCATTTATTGATGCACAGTTTTTCTTGCCCATTCTCAACCCTTCAACAGCAACTTTTGTTCAATGTATATCAATGTTCGTTCCATATATATCAAAGTTCATTGTATATATGTCAAAGTTTATTGTATATATCAATGTTCATTCAATGTATATCAATGTTCATTCCATATATATCAATGTTCATTGTATATACATCAAAGTTCATTGTATATATATCAATGTTCATTCAATGTATATCAATGTTCATTCCATATATATCAATGTTCATTCCATATATATATCAAAGTTCATTCCATATATATTAATGTTCATTGTATATATATCAATGTTCATTAAATATTCCCTGTTTGGCTTGCCATAAATGCAAGTGGACACCCTTCCTAATTATTGAGCTCAAGGGTTTTAGCCACACCCACTGCTAACAGGTGTATAAAATCAAGCATATAGCCATACAAGTTCCATTGACAAATACTGGCAGTAGAATAGGTCATAGCACTGTCATAGGATCCCACCTCTACTACAAGACAGTTCATGAAATTTCTTCCCCCCTTAGATCTACCATGGTGCTATCATTGTCAAATAAAAGCATCTAGGAGCAACAACAGTTCAGCCATGAAGCGATATACGTAGATATACACTTACATGTTTAAATGTAAAAAAAATTAACTCTAAATCTACTGATTACCTAGAGAGAAATACTTTCGTTGGTGCTGACATTGTAGGTTACCTATACTGTCCTCTTGTTTTCTCACTAAGTCAGGACTTTTCTGCCCTGAAAATCTACAAAAACACATATATACAAATCCACAGACAAAAACACAGAATAGCCTTCATGCTGTGCAGGATGGACATATCCAGACAAACCTACACAAAATAGAAAAAAAAGCAAAGACACATATACTTCACACTGTGAGAGGCAGAATCTATGAAGAAAAGCCATAAAAAAACAACATAAATGCACCAAATGCTAGCATCTAGAATTTGCTAGCTGGTAAGATGGGTAGAATAAACTTAAAAAAAGGAAAGAAGACAGAGTGAAATAAATCCCTCTGCATTTAGATTTCTCATAAAAGAGAATGTTTAAAGTTCAGCTCCTGGCGAGTTTTCTGCGAAGCCCCTTGCTTTTCTCCCCAGCTGTGTGTGCCGGTGAATCCGCGAGTTGCCTGATCCCCCTGCCTCTCTCCTGGCCTGATGTTTGAATTACGGGTTTTAAATGACAGCTCTGCCTTGCAGTCTTGCTGAGCAGCCTGGCGCTCCTGTGGATTCAAAGGGCCGGTGAGCGGCCAGCCAGCGGCTGTCAGGGGGAGACAGGGGGGTGTGTGTGGTGGCAAGATAACCCGCTTCGGACGGGCCCTCTGCGGCCCCCTCTGACAGGCTTATTAACAGCAGCCCGCCGAGGAAGAACGGCCTATCATCAGAGGAGATCTGAGGGGGGGGCAATGGGAAAGGAAAAAATACCCTTATCACCAGGACACCAGGGATTAAAGCCTGGTTCCCTCTGATAAATTAATTATTCCCTCTTATCATTCTCTAAAGCTGTCAAACAAACCCACCTAAAGCTAGTGTGGCAGAAGAAGCTCAGGTAGAGAAGATTACCTGTGAAAAGGACATATGTAGATTGTATACGTGAGGCCTTTACAGCTAGGGGCAGATATTGCTTGAAGCCTTGTATTGAAATTCCATTACACAATGACTGTTCTCTAACCTTACCGCAAGTTTAAGCATGTTCTACATTCTTGTATACAAAATGTTTATTAACTGTCAATTAGTTTATATCAGAAGAATTCACATGACTGACTGTTTTACATTTCATACAGGGCCAAAGAATATATTTCTATAGAAATGTATAAGAATAATGTTAATAGTTCTTTAAGCCAAAACTAAATACTGTCTAGAATTTGAAGTCTATAAAACTTTAGGACCTTAGGTCCTTAGGACACTGATTGTTTATTTCTGTAAACATTCAGAAGGGGGAGATCTCGATGGTTTGATGGTTGATAAAATTTCAATACAAAAACCCAAAACTATTATTTTAGTTTGCATAAAGCCCTTATTTTCTTTAAGCATTCTGTAAGGAAAGAATAATGTGTCCAGACATTAGAAAACCTAAGATGCTGCTCCTCTGGCAGAAGCCAGCTCACTTCTCCCACACACTGCTATGTCACATTGTTATATCAACAATCAGATATGTGGTGGATTCCGGAGTGCATCTTTACATTTGAAAATGGATCATTTAATAGATAATAGAGACCAAAATATTAATGCATACCGCATAAAAAGCAAATGTTTTCCTGCCAGATCCATCTTCTCATCCAAGCCAGGTGGCATGTGTGTTTATAGTACAGGACACACTGTTATCTATGCACAACCATGCAAGAAAATGACATTTATACCTTTTATATTTGTAACATATATTACCCTCACTGCACTGTCAAAAAGTCCTGTTTCTGAAAAGCTTAATAACAATAATTAGAAGAAATGCTTATTGATGGAATTGATCAACTGTCCAATGCCATATATTCTAAGTTTGTTTTGAGTCAATGGATTTCCTATTCTTTTCTAATTACAGGCAAACATATCAAAATTATTGCCTGCGATAATCAATAATATTCTACACATGTAGCAGATAGAGATTAGGCTTGGTTGAAAATTACTGGAGTATCTCTTTCCACTGTTCCAGTTTCAGAAGACAAAGGAAATAAATCTGCACTTTCTTCTCGAAAATATGAAAATACTTTGCTGTTGAATAGCTCGATGTGGGAATTTTCACCACAATGAGCCAGAAAAGATCTCAGAGTAAACAACATCAGGAGGTAAAAATAAACACCCGTGGCTTCAGTCCACTGGAGGCTCAATCACAAAGAGCTTTTTCAAACCTCCCAATGGTCTCTGGAGCTCAACCAGTGTGTGTTAAAGAGAGATGCCATGCCTCACTCTACGGTGAACAATAGCACCGCAGACGCAGCCAAGATAGCCTTCTGTTTAATTCATACAAATGGCAAATTGAATTATTAAACAGATCCTTTCATTTGGACAATTAATTGTTCTCTATTGACTAGCGCTAGGACTGAAGATTATTCCCCTCTGCTAGAATTTACGCAGGGAATCAAACCTCACAGATCCCTGAGCATAATTACAAAGCACTTTACAATATAAGACTTATTTTCTGTCATTATGTTGCTTTTTGCATAATAGAACACAGCTTTTATGGGCTTATCTTAATTACCCATTTTACAAAAATATTATTTTCAGCCACCCTCAGCCACAATCCACTGGGTTTTAATCAAAGAAGCATCATTAAAATGGATATGGAAGAGCGAAGTTGTCTTTTTATGCATCTCCAACACTTTACACTTTACTTATACATTAAGGCTTCAAAATATATAATTTGTTAACCAATATCGCAACAGGGGCTTTTGTAATACTGATATCGCAAAAGACTGCAACATGCAAATGAGACCTTTAATAAGTCTTCTGTGAGCATCCTGTGTAATGTCTGAAGTTCTAGAAGAGTTTCTGTGGGTGCTGTGATTAATTCAAATTATCCTACAAACAGAAAACATTTTGGCTAAAATAAGCAACCCAGTCTAAAACTAGACTGTAATATGCTATTTATCTTTATATTCTCTCACTACAATACCCAGCATGCATTACACAGATTCATCAAACAAGAGTTGTATTTGGCAAATAAATCATCAATTTTTTTTTCTTTTTTTTTTTTTCTACATCACAGCTGCTGCCTTTAACACTGTATGACATTTTTAAGATGAATGGGCCAACAGAAATGCTCCAAAATTGCTTGGAATAAAATCTTTTTACATCAACTTTCACTAAAACTGAAGAAAGGTCTTGCCTTCTTCTGTAAAGTTGCCATTTTGGAGATCCTTGGTTTGTTGTTGGACAGCAACAGCAATGCTACCATTAGTGTAACTCTTATCTAATTCGAAGACAATTATAAACAATGATTCTATCTTCATTTGGCACAAAATGAATGCTACAGACAAGTTTTCTATCCTTTAAGCCACAGAAAAGAGCTAAAAAATAGCTAAAAAGTATTGTTCTCCTCATCTGATGAATCATTTGAGTAGTCCATTCTTTCCACTACAATGATGATTTGAAAATAGTTACCACACTTATATGGCTCTTAGCAGTAACATTAGATATCTGGTTTACTTCTGCACCCACCAGCAAAGAGTCTACTCTCAAAATTCCACCCCAAAAGCAGTTGAAGTTTTTCTTAAATACCAGCGAGTTTTACATAGGGGTTACGGTGACATCACTGTAGGATCCGAGTGAGGATGTTTATTTATGGTATTGCGATGGTAACATTGTTCATTTTGGACATAGTGTCCCTTTAACATGCCGTTACATAATATAGAATATGTAGCAGCATATCATAATATATAGCTGTATAATCACAATATGGTATTTTGTCCATATAGTGCACCACTATCTTGTATTGAAACAAAAATATCATCCTGCCTCTGCTGGCTGCCTATAAATTTCATATTTTGTCATAAAAGGTTAGGGCATGTAAGCTGAATGTGAATTTCACAATGCTTATTTCATAAGAAGGAAAAGTATTGCTTGCATTTTCATTCTCCCGATGAAGGTGTGCAGCAGTGGTAAAGCAGCAAAGATCACAACTCTCCGCACCTGTTAATGAATACATCACTGTCAGCTGCTCACATGTAAAAGACATCCAGAACAGATCAAAGGCATGGAGCAATTCCTATGTGGACACTTTGGGTCTCTCTACAGTGCTCTGTCTCTTTGAAGATGCAAAGACCCCAGCCCACTGAGGTCTTAAGTGGGATGACTGCTCGTGCCAATGTCAAAGCCTGACCTATACCACCCCCAGGGGGCTCCTTGAAGATGCTTCCCTACCCACCCCTCCAGGCCAAAACAGATGCGTCTGGCATGACTTCTCTCATGATTGGCAGCCGAATGGCAATGGCAGTGCCTCAGATCCATCAACGTAATAGCATATATAAAAGACGTGAACACATGGAATATTAACATCCCTCATATTTTATTAATTCCCAATCCACCCCCTTTTGGTGTTTGACTTTATGAAAAGAAAACATAAATCCTGTATGCTATAGCAAAGAGGAGGGGTTGAGGGAATAAGACCTGTTTTTTTTGTGGGGGGGTGGACAATGCTGTTTGACAGTGTTCTGTTGGGACCCTGGTTATTGAACGTCTAAAACAGAGGAGGTCTTGGAACAGAGCAGACGTTCAGTTATCACTGTGCCAACAAAGCTATTTGTTTGACACATCTTTGTACATTTGTGCTCATACCTAAAACAACTCAGCAAGTGTCACCTCACTCAGATCAAGACACTGAGCCGCATTAGGAGAGACAAGACATTCCGTAAACAAACGCATTTGTATCAAAGCAGAGTTAAGGTCAAATTAGAAAAGACAGCTCTCTTACTGCATTATTATAGTCTTACTAAAATAAACAGTACTCCATAGACTGAGAATTAAAGCCCTAGGGAACTGAAATCTGTGTTTTCTTTGTTGTTAAGTTAAACTTGCTCTTGCAGGCACACAATATACAATGTACCAACTTTTGTACAAAGTACAAAATAGGACCTAAAAATAACTTTCAAATGTCCAATAAATGACCGATTAGATATTTTGCCAAAAAACTCCTCTTATGATGTAAATTAGGTGTCCCTAATCTTGGGTAAAGCTTATATAACCATTACCCTCAGTTAAGATGGCTGATGAATTCTGATGTGGCTTGTTCTACCCACACAGCTTTAACAAAACATTATTTAACCATGTATTACCCACTCTGTACGAGTCAGAACAACCAAGCGAAAGCTAGCTTAGTACTCATAGCTGAGCTATCAAGTGTGCTTATCTGTCTGTCTGTCTCCCTGTTGTCCATTTGTTTGTTCATATAACCAATCATATAACGAATTTTCAGTGACCGGACACAGGGTCTACATCATCGTACGAGTTTGTTTTATTCATTTCTCTCTGTTAACGCTATTGTGTATATTTCTACTTGAGAGTCCTAGTGGCCACTATGTAGTGTTGGACAGTTGCCAACTGAGCTTATTAAAATATTAGCACCACACTCAGACAGTTCTCAGATAAGTCTGGTCAGCACTTTCAAAAAGGGCATTAATCATTTTTCCATACTGTTTTTATTCAAACATATTTAATATTATGCTTTTTATTTAAACTGTGTTCCCTGAGACTTCCCTGTTCTGTAAATCTTTTGGCAGTATCAATGTTGTTCATTCACATGGCATCAGAAATGACTGCTAAGGATGTTACTGATGATGGCTAGTATGAGAAAATAATGTCTGTATCGCCTGATGAGTGACTGATACTCATCACTTTTAGTTAGTTCTCTGTTTTATACAGATGATAATTTAGCTAGCTGGTTACCAAGCTGACTAACTTTAACAAACATCAGCCATTGCTAGCTAACTGCTTCTACCTTGAGTAAAGGTCAGGGCCAGGAGTGTTGGATAGTTGCCAACTGAGCTTATTAAAATATTAGCACCACACCCAGACAGTTCTCAGATAAGACTGATCAGCAGTTTATAAGATGCTTTTAAAATTTTCTGTACTGTTTTTATTCAAACTTTAATGTTACAATCTTTTACACTGTGTTTCCTGAGACTTCCATGTTCAATTAAACTTTTGGCAGTACCGACTTTGTTTATTCACCTGGCATCAGAAATGACTGCTAAGGATGTTACTAATGAAGGCTAGCATGGGAATATGGACTACCACAGCAGATGACTTCCTGTTCCATGATAAGATTTTGCAGTAGTTAACATAGCATAGGACTCATTTCTAGAAATGACTTTCGAAGAGGAAATTCTAATATACTAAATTTTCCCCTTACCCCAAATTCTTGCATCCAAAGACTGGAACTTACAAGGCTTACGTACTGAACAAGTAATGAAAGCTTTTGTACACTGATTCGCATTTTAGCATCATGCAACCAGCATGCCTGGGTCATTGGACCCTTGCTTCAAACCATGCTGAGTTGTTAAGTAATCGTATAGATTTGTGTGGTATTGACACTATATGACATACTGTTGTCTATAAAAATGAATAAAAAGGTATGTTGCACAGCTAGTAAGAACCATTACGAAACCTAAATGCAGTCCATACTTTTATTTACTTTATAGACAAAAGTATATCCGCATAAAGACATGAGCAACTCCTTTAGATGTATCTTACCATTGTTTAAGGCAAGTATATAATGGCTGATGCATGCAGTTTGCATGATGCTAACTAGTGTCCTTATTTGCTACATTAACCTTGTATCTCCACTGCAAAACGATGCTTTGAGCACTAAAGATGTTTTATCTGACTGACTTCTGTTACAGTAAGAAGAAGATTATTTGCTGAACTGTCACTTTAAATACCCTGTTCAGTCCATGAATAAGCAAAGAGTGAGAGAGAGGTTGGAGGGGTGGGGAATTATCAAAGCAACCATTACAGTCTCATGAACGCTGTTTACATTTGTAAGAAAGCAGCTGGAACACATCTTACAGTCCCCCCTGTCATCATTAATGCATTTCACTACCTGCTGCAATCTGCTGTGCTTCCAGGCCCTCTGTAGTAGGGGCACCACATACACTGTTTATACATATACACATGTTTCTCTGCATTAATTAGTATGCTAGTTACATTTTATATATATATATATATATATATATATATATATATATATATATATATACACA
>JAILXH010110806.1:17935-29527 GCA_023558415.1 Piaractus mesopotamicus
TGCTGCCGTCATTTTAAACACACGCTAACGTAAATTCACCTGCATTACACTATCAGCAGAAGAGAGGACAAAACGACAAACACTCACGCTATGCTCCGCTGCATGTTAGCTGTGGAGTAAATGCACTTCAGATATTCAGATACTCCTTTTTCTTTACTGTAACTTCAATGTTGTTATCCGCTGTGCTTCGCGCGCTCAAACCCGAACCATTCGGCGCCAAAGTGACGTCGACCACTCGTACTGGCAGCATCCGATTCATGAACGAATCGCTGTTTTAAACCGGCTCGAAACGATTCACCAATTCCGAACCTTTGCTACAGGATCTCCAGCAGACATCTGTCCAAAACGTTTGATAACGCTCCTCTACTACTCTGGACGAATGTGGAGGAGTGAACCACAGGAGGAGGAGGAATTTTTAATTGAAAAGTAGGCCTTAGGGAGAAATGGGGCCACTTATAAGTTCCACTGTCATCAGATTTGATACTGATTGTTAATTAACTAAGACAATCACTCATGCCAGAGTGGGTAACTGGAAGAATCGCCAGAAATCCTGGTGGGCCGGTTAGTGTGAGCAAATGTATGAATGCATGCACACAAGAACGCTTAGAAAAACTGTAACATTACATCTGCATCAAGATTAGATGAAGCTAAAGTTAGCTTCTTATTCTTCTTTCCCATTCCACCTTTAATGATGTAACAGTTGCATTCACATGCCTATACGGGTATTAGCGTGTAACTGCTGCACTATTTAAGGTGGAATGGAAATTCGAATAAGAAGCTAACATTAGCGTGAAAGATTAGCACTTCAAATTAGCGCGTAGACATGGTACTGAGGCAGCGCTCTTCAGAGTTCATTAACTACTTTTTTTTGCAATTTTCACACGTGAATCATGTGAAGATGGACAGCAGCAGCAAGACTCCGCAAAAACAAGGTCACACCAACAACGCAAGAATGAAAAAGCTACTTAAGGAGGATGAGGACATATCTGAGCAGGTGGGCAGTGAGAAATGTTGACAGGTTTACTTAGCTAGGTTAGCATTAGTTTGTAGCATATTGAATGTCATGACTATATCACACCTAGGGCTGGGCGATAAAACGATAACGATAATTATCGCGATATAACTTTTCCTCGATAGAGCGATAAGACATGTTCGATAAATTTTCGATATAATACTCCATTCTCACACTTCCACGTTCAGCGACTGCCCTGGTGGCGTTTTCTACTGCAAGGAAAGCGACACTACTCTGCTGTCGCCAGGAGAGGGCGCACTTCCGAGTTTTTCGTCATGGTTAGAGAGGAAGGGGCCACGAGGCGACACTACTCTGCTGTCGCCAGGAGAGGGTGCACTTCCGAGTTTTTCGACACGGTTAGAGAGGGAGGGGGCGACGAGTAAGATGAGTCTAAGCAACGGCTGAAACATGGAGTTATATAGTTATTCTCTGTCTAAACGGAGCGACCGGCGACCTGCTCTCCTGACCGAGTGTGAGTGACGAGATCAGTGGTGTAACTGTAACGTTACTGTCCTACAGTGAACTCACCTCTATCCTTACATCCTAACATGCTTTAGCAGCATTAAATCACGTCTGCTCCTCACAACGAAAGCGCTGTTACAGCGCTCAGTCATAGTTTAGTATTAGTGCGTTCCCAAGCAACGAAAGTGAAACTAAGAAGTGGGTTCATGAAGTTACAGCCCTGATTTAAATGAAGTAAACTGAGGAAGCTGTGAGGCGTTGGAGAGTGGGAGAGCGCTATCTTTCCAGACTAGCTGTTTTTAGCAGCTGGCTAACTTGAAGCAGCGCTCTGTCACTCACACAGCACGGCGAATTGATGATACTGTAGAGCAAACAAGTCACAAAAGCACCGCTTTCAGTTTAAATATACCTAAAAGAAGGACTCCGTTTGTCTGGTGTTGATATATTGCGGTTTACCCCTTAAACTACTACGATAGTATACAGAAATCCAGTCGTCGCTAGCTGGTGTCTGAATACTGTGATGTCATTTGTAATGGGGTAGCCGAGCGCTCGTCACCAGTTAAAAATAATCTTTTCTTTCTTAAATTATGACTATTACAAAAACTGCAGCCGTGGTTTTTCAGCTGATAACAACAGCTCACCAGACACTTCCTCCCACTCTCCCATGACAGATTTGTGAAATGTCCCACTGTTTGGTGAGTGTTTGTCATGTTCTGAGCATAAAAGATAGTTTAAAACCACAGTTAACCACCCAGGAGCAAAAATCAGCCTTCAAACTTGAAAGAAATAATGATTTGACATTTATCGCGATATGTATCGATATCGAACGATATGAATTTTGTTTATCGCGATAACATTTTTGGCCATATCGCCCAGCTCTAATCACACCAGATTTCATTCAATCCCTAGCTTGCTCCACCTTAGTTATCATGTAGCATATAACCAAAAAATGCTCATCGTAATGTTTGCTTGAAAATACCCAGTACACAGAAGTCCTGGCTGGAGCTGTAATGTGGCCTGAAATTTTTGTCTGACCCTGAATAAAGCTGAAGAACTTTCAATCTGAGTCTGACAGGTACCACATCATCACATCTCACACATTTTGAGTACGAACCCAACTCAAGCAAGGCAAAATTTTGTTAGAACCTGACTCAACCCAAACCACATAATCAAGTCTTGAGTCCAAAACCGAGCCAAGTACAATGAAATTCTACGCAAACCTGACCTGAGCCAACCCATTCACACCCAAAGTGCCAAATATGACACACACACACACACACACACACACCATCTAAACCGCTTATCCTACTGGGTCGCGGTGGGGTGCTGGAGCCTATCTCCCCGCTGTCATTGGGCGGAAGGCAGGCCCGGATAGGTGCAATTATACCACAGATTATACTAATTATTTATTTTTATTATTGGTATTTAATAATCACCCATATCTGGTGTTGCCAGTCCATCTCAGGGCAAGCAGACAGACATACACATTCACGCCAAATTTGACAGTGCCAGTTAAATTCTAGCGCAGCAACAGTATTGGCAGTCAACAGATTATGGATAAAAGAAAATAAAAATTAATATAAAATAATATAATAAAATGGTCAGCTATTCAGAATTAAGTTTATTCAAAGTTTAAAGATGCAGTGTGTAAGATATAGAGGGATCTATAAGCAGAAATGTAATACAGTATACAAAACCATGTTTTCATTAGTGTATAATCACCTGTAACTACAAATCGTTGTGTTTTCATTAGCTTAGAATGAGCCTTTCATATCTACACAGGAGCAGGTCCTCCTCCTACATGTTGTGCCACCATGTTTTTACCGGAGCCCAGAACAGACAAACCAAATACTGGCTCCAGAAAGTGCCTTTCGTGTTCTTCATCAAAGAAGCGAAAATATGCAGAAGCAAAACAAAATAACCCATAGGTTCTACTACAGTCTTGTAAAGGTGGTGGGGCTGAGGTAAGAGTATTCAGGTGACTCACTACTAGATGCCTCCTCTAATTATCACACTCTGCACCTAAAAAGACAAATTTATTCATCAAGAAATATGCTTTCGAGCAACATGCCAAAGACTGTAAAATCTGAATTAACAATCAAACACTAACTTTTAGGGTATTTTGACGCAGCCGACGTTGACTGCTGATTCAACGAGACATTGAACCAGATCTTTGACTCACTGAAGCGGATCATTCGAAAGAATCGGTTCGGTAACTGAAATATCACTAGCGCGCGCTCCTGCAGCGGAAAAGGGGCGCGAGCGCTACCGAGCGCGCTGCCTGCTGGACTGGATGACAGTAATCATCATCCTGACCGTGTTCATTTGAACGGGAAGCTTTTGGTTGTAAAACGGATTAAAAAAGGAAAAATAAATAATTATGAACATGGAAGTCTATTTTCGAGGTAGTAAGCCGCGAGTGTATGAACTGTTTGAAAGTAAATAAATATCTACATTTAAATGTAAACGTTCTTATTTAAAATAAATGTAGAAATAGAGCCAATCTAAGTCGAATTTCAGTAAAAGCCTCATCGTCCTTCACAACCTGACAATCATGTCTCCATTTTTATTGATCTTTGTTGACATTGACATACGCATTTCATATATGTAGAACTAAATCTTAAAATTAAACATCAAATGTTTTGTTTTCCATATTTATTTTAAGTTTCTGTATTTGATGTTTTTATATATATGCCTATGTAGTAGTTTATTGTTCTATTATTTATTAACATATTTTAAGACTGTTAATTTTCTAGGCATATGTAGATTAGATCAGGATTTGCATTAAAGGAAAAACAATGATATTGTGATAGGCAAAATCAGGGGTACGTAGTAATATTGAGGTGAGTCTGTACTGAATTAACATTAAAAACACAATAAAATATTTGAAACACAAAGTTGCTTCGCTACACTATGCAAAGTTACTACACCTATGATATATGCATGCTCAGTGGTCCCGCTCAATGGGTAGGACACCTTGTTAGAACACCTGCACATTAAAATCCAGGAGGAAACAATGGTGGTCTGGTTTAAAAAAAACAGAATCACATCGTGATGCCAGAAAATTTGTAGAGAGGAGAACTGTCACTCTGTAATGTCTTCCAGATTTGTCAAACACTACAGGGCGCTCCCGAGCGAGTCAAACATGAATAGGTATAAATGGCAACCAATCAGCCCTCAGTAGCAGTAATGCTAACCAGTCAGCACTTAGTAGCATCCTCCTGCCCAAAACCAGTATGCAGTAGAAAAAAGGAAATATACATGTAAGTTTTCTTTGCTTTTTTAGTGAAATACTTTCTTCTATTTTGCAAACTTAAAGGAAAGTCCTGGATAAATGGTGAGAATCTATTTTAACTTGTTTTTAGCACTATTTAATCCATTAATTTAGGACTCATTCACAGCCGCCCTCTGGCATTTTGCAGTCATGTTTTTGATATAACAGGAGAAATAGGAAGCGGCCAGGCTCTCTTTAGACTGGCTCTGGTGATGCCCCTTCTGCTGTTCTGGGGAAGAAACTGATCGCTGGACTTTTAATAGACGACGGTGCTTTGCTCGAGTTCTAGATGGCTAAACTCTGCTGCTCTATGCACCAAGACATTTACAGCAAATAAAGGTCCTGTTTGGTTTATTTTAAGGTGAAAATTAAATGCATGCCACTTCAGCTTACTCTTTGAATCAGTGCCTGGTGGAGAAAGGTCTCTTTAATGGGAAGTTTCATTTCTAAACTTTGCCAGGTGGCTCGCTCAACAAAACTAAGGCTGTGTGTAGTTACTGTCAGGCTAAGTCTAGTTATCACCAGAGTACATACAGGCTATGATATTACATGCAAGCCAAGCACACATATAACATCAACAGCGTTAGCCCTGGTAATATGCCTCCAGGAAGTTAATGGTAGCAATTGCTGAAAGGATGGCCACAGCATGCAGGCCGATTTACATAATGAAGGACGAAAGTCTGCGTAACATACTTTAGATAGCATCCAACGACTCAGGAGTTGCCCTCAAGAGCCACAGTCATCACTAGGATACATGAGCTGTAGGAACAGCAACTGTTTGACACTAAACTGAAACTGCAACTGCACCTTTAAGACACTAAAGACATCCATTGTAACTCTTCAGCTTCCCTGACGATTGCCAATTTCAAACTAGCAAGATCTAAATAAAGCTGTTTATCTCATTTCGCTTATTAATCTGCATATGTATTTAAGAAAGTGAACATTCTGCCTTCTGGCTGTATGATTAATTTTACATTTTTTTTTAAGACATTTGTCTGTGTCAGTCTAACAAAGTGATGTTCATCTAAGAATGATTAAATATGGTTCCCACATTTGAACAAATAATTATTCACTCCTAAGTATTTTATCTATTCCTAGTATCTTTCACATGTTAAGTTTTGCTTTTGTTTTTCATTCCTTGAAGCCATAAATGTGCCACATGTCATTATCTGACTATTGGCATTTGATTTACAGACAGCTAGTTGGGCTAGGCCACACTTCATTTTACCCCTATGTGATTGGCAGTGTATTCACCACTTATAGATATTGAGATAATATGTCATAGATACAGTTGACTGAAAAACAAATCCTCTGCAGCAAACAATTTAAAAATCCGCTAATATTAATGCTCAGAACTTACTTAACTTATTAAATCTAAATTGACTGATTAGGACTCGTTAGGCAGGTCAATATTTATTATTATTAGGAACTGTCAACTGATGACAATTCCAGGGCATAAGAAATTGTCAGACTCTTATGTTTATATTCAAGTGGTGTTGGTCAGAAACAAAATGAATGCACTAAAAATAATTCTTTTTTTGTTTTACGTTTATTTTGCGCTACTGTGACAAAACAAACACCAGAGGATACACATTACATTGTGGTAGTGTTCATGTGCACTGATCTCATAAATGCAATATTTCCGACACTTCAAGGTAGCATTAAAGGCAGCGTAACAGTCAACACGCATGGCATCCTCTAAGCAGCAGAGGATCTGAAAATGAAGCTAATTAACTATGCAGAGAAAGGTTATAGGTTATGCTTCCAGCTCAAAATTTCTACTTTCTGAAATGTCATTAAGAAATGGTAATGGTGGAAGTCAAGGTAAAAACTGGAAGACGAAGAAAATTCAGGAATGTGCAGGAAGGTTTAGCTGACACAGGAGTGGGGATGCATTTTACATTTTCTACTGTGCAGCATTGCTTATACAAACATGATCTGCATTGAAGAGTCATCTGAAGAAAACCTTACCTATGTCCTCATCACAAAAGTCAACATCTGAAGTATGCAAAAGATTTAGATAAGCCAGAAGCATTTTGGAAACAAGAGCTTCCATTAATATTAAATGAATCTTGATGAAAATACATGATTGTAATGTGATGCTACTACCCCATTATTTTATAGATTTTAATTAATTTGAAGAAAGCTGTCAAAAGTAATGTTTTAGATGTGTCCAGAATGATAAACAGAGTTTTAGATGATTCCATAATAACCGGGAATAACAGGGAGAGAAAGGTGTCGATAAACTTCCAAAATGCCACATAAACAAAAAGTGGTGATTAAATCTCTGGGAAAATCATTGTATAAACAAGGTCTGTTGTAAAATTACAGCCACTGACTGGTAGCAGTTTTGCCAGTATAGTTCTATTTGGAATAGTTCTTTATATGTAAAGATGTAAAGATGCTGTTTATTGGCGCTTTGACTGTGACATGCTTTGTAGTATATCTGCTACATGGTGATCCGTGGGTGTGGTGTGGTGCTCATTAGAAGTCATTCTCCAGCTTTAAACTGGAGTGACATGGCTTGGTGGTTTAGATTTAAACCGAAATGCACCGAACTTTGCGAAATGCAAATCAGCGCATTATGAGATGGCCGTTAATCGTCCGGGGGTTCAATCTTGAAATTTGCTATAAGAAGGGAAGAGAGAATGTGGTAGCGGATGCCCTGTCTCGTATACCCTAATTTAATCATCATTTAAACCAACATGAGATGTTGTTTTATTTTGGTGGTGGGAGTGTTATGTCCTATGTCTGGATGTTTCCTTTTCCCTTTCTCCCTGTCTGAGTGTTCTCAGGTGGACGTTGCTGCATGACTGACGTCCCGTTTTTCCCGGCATGTGATTGGCTGTTCGAGTTGGCGCCAGTTATAAAAGGCCTTTGGTGTTGGAGCCAGAGGAGCATTTTTTTTCTTATTTGGCATTGCACGGTTCTGCTCCCCTGGCTGCCCGCCAGTCGACAGACCAGTTATTGTTGGTGACTTGCTGGCCTACCAGTACATGTGGGCCAGTGAAGACACTTTTGTAATTTTGTTTCTTTTTTCTAGAAAAGAAACATTAGGGTGGCCTGCCCTTTTTGTTTGATATGTTGAACTTTTTTTGTTTGGTTGTTTGTTTTTGTTTATTGGTAGTGTAGTGAGGGTAGTGTTTTTGTAATTTTCTTTTTGTGTGTTAGTTTAGCTAGTTATTTTTTTTATTAGGTTCTTTTGTTTGTTACTTTGGGCCTTGGGCCTCCCTGAAGTTATGTTTCCCTTATTATTTTTTTGGGTTTTCTTGCTTCGGTGGCAAGCTGAAAATAATTTTGATGAAGTGCAAAGTGCAAAGCATTGAATAAATTGTTAAATCCGTATTTGATGTGTTTATTATTATTATTTATTAACTAGAATTTTTAACTAGAAATTTTTGTTCTGGTCTGGCATCTGAGCGGGCAGTCTTGCTTCCTCTTTGTGCGTCTCACCCCTAGGAGACGTAACTATATATGTATATATATATATATATATTACAGGTGGGAATCTTTAGGCACCTCACGATTCGATTACGATTCAGAGGGCTGTGATGCGATTATAAGACGATTTTCGATGCATCTCGATGCATCTTTTTTTCTATAAAGCATTTCTATTTTCCTACTGTCTGAGGACTTGGTAGTTTTAAAGCAAAGTATTTGCAATGATCCATAATGAATTTGCTTCCAATATCTTTTATTATTAAATCAAATGGAGGTGATTTGGAAAGTGAACTGGAAGGCTCTCATTCACTGCTGTTCTTTGGAGCACATGAGACGCTGCTGCCACTCATCTGGGATAAAATGCGCAGTTATGGTGAAATAAGATCCAGTGGTAATGGATGTCCACGCAGCACGTTACAGCCGTCCTGCCCGTTTTCTTTAGTGACTTTATAACTTTGGTTTTGGTCTCGTCGTAGAGACGGGGGTGGGGGTCACTGTGTCAGTAAAATATCCCTGAGACGGGACGTGTGCAGCATAGCGCGAAAGCCCTGTTTCGCAACGACTGAGAATTGGCGTGCAGACTGCAGGTCACCTAGAAACAATGCGTTATTTGCATTTATAAGTAGCGCAGTTGGTTTCCTGGTACGTTAAATCTGCAACAAGAGACTGTCAAACACTAAAAAGTTGCAAAGATGAAGTCGTTTCTCTTTCGAATTGTCCTGTTCCACCTTAAATGGTGCCGCATTTACATTCAGCGCCTCGGTCAGAATTTAAGGTGGAACAGGAAAATTCGAACGAGAAGCTGGAGAATGAGAAGCGACTTCAGCCTCGTAAATCAGTCGAACGCTGAGAGACATTTTACAAGAAACTGATGTGCTTTTGAGGGAAGGTTTTCTGGTGGAGATGGGAGGAAAGCGGCTATAGCTAAAGCTTAAAGCAGAGCAAAGTAAATCTGCGCTCTCGTTTATGTTGTTTAGCCTATACTAGGAGATTATCACATACTGACGCATACTGGGCATTAAATGTTGTGGCTCCCAAGGTGGTTTGATTTTTGTTGAAAGGACAAAATGGCTCTTCTTAACATTTGGGTTATAACTCCTGACCTGACCTGGCTTTTAATGCAGAGGGAGCCGGTCGGATTTCTCACTCATCCCGCTGTGTTTTTGTTATGTGCCGCCACAGACTGTCCGTGCACTTACCCACTTCCAAGTTCCACATTTTGCGGTCCGTCAACATTACATTATAAAATAAATATTTAGAAAATCGTTTTTTGACATTTATGAATCGATTCAGAATCATTCACGTCTGCATCACGATGCATCTAAGAATCGACTTTTTCCTGCACCCCTAATATATATATTTTATATAATATATACACCCCTAATATACACACACACATATATTGGAAACAAAAGTACACGTTTGCATTTTAAACCATTTCATGTCTATTGTAACTGACCGGTATGGAATCCAGCAGCACTCCACATGCTTTAAACCCAGAAAAAAACACTGAGCTTCACTTGGTTACGAACTTCTGTGTCGATTGGCTGTTTGTCTTTCTGCTCAGATTAATGCATCTGAGAAAAGTAATGTCTGATGTAGAAAATATATATATTTTATATAATATATACACCCCTAATATACACACATACATATATTGGAAACAAAAGTACACGTTTGCATTATAAACCGTTTCATGTCTATTGTAACTGACCGATATGGAATCCAGCAGCACTCCACATGCTTTAAACCCAGAAAAAAACACTGAGCTTCACTTGGTTACGAACTTCTGTGTCGATTGGCTGTTTGTCTTTCTGCTCAGATTAATACATCTGAGAAAAGTAATGTCTGATGTAGAAAAGTAAAAATGTAAAAAAAAAAATTGGATTTTTTTTTGGACAGTGACAGACATGTATTATCTGAATGATGTTTTAAATATCTCTCTTCTTTCTGCAGCATTTAGATGTGTCCCACAAGATGTATGACCGCTTTCTGCTAGTGGCTCAGACTCATTCGCTGAATGGATTGAAATGGAGCTGGCACAGACTGGGGTAAGTTTGACTAGCTATACTTTAATCAAATCCAAGGCATTGTTTACCTCAGTAGATTGACGCTATTGTTTCTTTGAACCTTTAGATTAAGCAGTTCAACATTATGGATGTTGTCTATGAGTAAGAAATTGCTTTCATAATGAAGTTCATGCCATATACTGAAGCTTAGGGCTTGTACAATATGGACTATCTCAGAGTGCTGATGTAGGATAGAGTAGCCTGTAACCTTTGATCATTTTCAGTAAGTTGTGAAAGCCAAAAACCAATTGATAAATTAATGCGGTGGAGGGACTGATACATGTGAGCATAGAGCAGCTATATGACATTGCTCACATCTTTTTCATCTCACTATTCTACAGGCCAGGTGGATTTCTTGCTCATTTGATGGGCATGTTGTACTGTACTCCTCCTCTGCTATCACCAAGCAGAGAACATCCAGGGCAAAAGAGTACGTGTTCCTGTAACAACCAGTGCCCATCACACTAAGTGAACTTCAGTAGAACTCCCTGTAGCAATTCAGAATAGTTGGTCACATTTAATGACAGTTTCTTTATCAGAACGAGATGTTATTCCTGCTGGACAACATGTTCTGTATGAAGGAGTCCATGTATGCAGATCCTGGGTACCTAGCCGCTGTGGTGTGGGAGTATCTGCAGTTTCACATTCAGCAGCGCCTGAAGAGTCTGGAGGCCATTTAACATCACAGGAACCCTCATCCCTTCATCTCAATCTTCCTCCATCATCATCTACATCAGTGTGTCTCAGTTTTCCTTGCTCTAACAGACCCAGTTTAACTCATAAAAGGTTTGTTAAGTAGCTGATGAGTTGAGTCAGGTGTGTGCAGTTCTCTAACGTGTTTAGTTTAAGGCCCCTCTTAAACTATCTGTATTCTCAGGGTACTTTCTTAAAGTGGCAGATATCCTGAAATATCTCAACACTGTATTGACTGTTGTAGTTTGATTTTTAATGTGACAGTGGTGAAGGTAATGAGATGTTTTCTCATGATTCCTGCAGCTGGTGGAGTTGAAGCTCCAACATAAGACCATCTGTGAGGGGCTGGAGTCTGAGCACTGGTGGGTGCTCAGCAATTAATTTTATCATTTATTCCCAGAGGCGAGACTCAGTTATTGGATCAGGTTCATATTTTCACCGTGATTATATTTTCTGCAGCCTCTCTCTGTTTTCCAGTCTTTTCATTTTAACCTCATGGTGTTCACTTATTTTACAGCTTCCTCCTCAGCACTTCAATACTGTCACTGCTGTGGCCTGCATCAAATGGTTTTCATTAAACACGTGCAGTTGTAGTTTTCTTTGTCATTGTTGCTGTGGGGAATGCAGTTTAGTTCCGCTAT
>JAILXH010110879.1:15280-26847 GCA_023558415.1 Piaractus mesopotamicus
GTATCCAAATTTCATTTCTATAGTGTTGTCCCATGAAAATATAAAATATTTGCAGAAATGTGACGGGTGTACTCACTGAAACTCAAAAAAGAGAAACTCAAACAAGAAATCAGTACATTACAGCAATCATTAAAACAGAAACAGAGTGAAATAGCTGCTCTCTCCAATTCTGACAGCAATTCTCCAGCAGATATGAATACAATACAAATAGCTTCTGGAGTTAACCCTGCCAACCCTCAGTACATAGAACCGAGACAAACTCTCCAGCCAGTGTGGCATAGAGACTTTAAGATATCTGGTCAAATCGGTGAACCTGGCCAAAAGGAATGATTATCATTCTCCAGTCTTTCTCATCAGATTGAAACTGGACTGAATAAAGGCTATTCAGAGCAGAAAGTCATTAATGCAGTAATCAGAGCAATCACACCACGGCTTCAGTTGCACAGCTACTTAGAGGGGAAAACAGACTTGACTTTGCCCACCCTCAGACGAATTCATCTGTCACTCTATTAAGAGAAAGGGGCAACAGAACTATAAACAGCTCACATATAACATATAAACCGCTCACTACTGAAGCTCAGCACAGTAAAGAGTCACCACAAAGCTTTCTAATACGCACACTTGACTTAAGGCAAAAAATTCTGTTTGCCTCTCAAGAAGCTGAGTCTGGACTAAAATATGATCCTGCCCTTGTTCAAAGCATGTTCCTACATGCTGTTCTCACTGGGTTGCAGAGTGACCGTATTCAGCATGATCTCCAGCCATACCTCTTAGACCCCAACATTACAGATGAAGTGCTTCTTGAAAGATTAAACATAGCATGCACAAATGAAACAAAAACAAAACAAACATAAAGCATGTGGGTCTGACCGCACTGCTGCTGTCAGTTGTACATGATTAGGAGAACACTGACCTGAAGTGCCATGCTAAACAGACAAAACAAGATATTTGGTCACAACTAAAGAGTCTCAGTGAGGACATTGCACAAATTAAAGAGACAATACAGCAACCCGTATCGGTAACTCAGCAATGTTTTGCAGTCTCCTGTCAGAACCCAGAAGTGTTCACAACACAACAACCTTCAAAAGCTCTACCTCAGAGTTACCAGCAGTCACCAGAATGGGGTGTTGCAGCATATGAACAGCCTCGTGGTCCGAGTATAATCCAAAATGATCAGCAGCATAAAACAAAGACAGCAGCTGTGGAAACAAAATCAGCCTGTTGATGACTCCCACTCCATACCAGTACCCTATGCAGTTCCAGCAGTGCTCTGCATTACAGCAGTACCCAACCAATGCCAAACCACACCAGTATACAGCACCGCCTCAGTACACTGCCCAGCCTTCGCATGGTGTAACTCAGGGTCAATTACGAACCAGGCCTTGACAGTTCCACCCTGCACGGGCAAGACAGTACTTTCACTGCCAGCAGAGAAAAGCAGAGGAACCATGTTCTCATTGTTACTACTGTGGAAGCAGCGAACATTTCCTGACAGGTTGTAGAGCCAAGGGGACCAGACCACAGAGAGGTAGACCATTGGGGTAAGCATCGCAAGCAGTGTAGAGACATATCACATGCCAAGGCCTATCCACCTGCTGATATCCAAGTGGCACAATGTTGCGTCAACCAGCATTCCTCACTGGTAGGTAGACAGTGCCTTGCGGAATGTTTCTCACGAGGGTACAAAAGTAAGGCTTTGTGGGTCACAGGTTCTCAAGTATGCATTATTGATGAAGACAAAGTAGACACATACCCGAAGCAGTTTGAAGAGATGTGACTGAGGCAGTAGAAGCACCTAATGCACTATAGTTAGTAATAGCTAATGGATCAAATTTAGGGTGGATTGAGATCACTTTCAAATTAGCTTCCCACAGTGCTAGTACGACTGAGCTCCTTATCCCTGTTCTTGTTATGCAAGGCAACCACTTATCCCATTCCATCATTGGATTTAATGTTATTGAACAGATTATCAAGCAAAATTACCACCAGAGAGCTAAGAGAAGAAGCAAAAAATTGTTGTATGACACTGTAAGGGCAGCATTTCCAAGCGTCAAGAAAAACTAAATCCAGGCCTTTATTAAATTGATCAGTAACAAAGATTCCAGCGTGTACCATGTCAGGACAACAAAAGAGACAGTGAAAATACCCAGGAAATCCGTTCTGCAGATTCAGTGCTATGCCCGGATGCGATCAGTGAAAGAGGACACAACTCTGCTTTTTGAACCAGATGTTACTCCGCAATGGACTGAGGGTCTTGAATTGTCAGAAACCTTTATAACTTTTCAGAGAGGTAGCCGCCCATACATTATTGTTGATGTCCAAAATGGAACTGAGCATGACATTGTGATAGCAGGCAAAACCATTCTTGGGACTGTGCAGTCAGTCAAGTCTGTGTTTCCTATCACTGCACAGGAAGGCACTGGCACTGTCTCTGCAGTTCAGCCCAGGTTGAGAGAGTCCATGGGGAACATACTGATGAACCATGGGATCCCCCACCTGGACTCACACCAGCAGCAGATGGTAAAGGAGACGTTACGGGAAGAATGCCATTCTTTTTCCAAATGTGATAATGACACTGGCTGCATCAAACCTCCAGCTAAGCATAACACTAAAAGATCAAGAGCCTGTGGCCTGTACTTACATATCTGTTCTGAAACCTCAGTATCAAGAAATAAAGGACTATCTGCATGACCTGATAGCACAGGGCTGGGTGGAGAAATCTAGTTCCCCTTATGCTTCTCCTGTAGTTCGTGCGAGGAAAAAAAAGATGGCACTTTACGACTCTGCATTGATTATCAATAGCTTAATAGGAAAACACTACCTGACCGGCAGCCTATCCCAAAAGTGCAGGATATTATTGATAGCCTGGGGGGCAATGCTTGGTTTTCTTTGCTGGACCAAGGAAAGGGCTATCACCAGGGATTCATGGCGAAGGACAGCAGACCACGCACTGCTTTCATAACCCCCTTTGGATTATATGAATGGGTGAGGGTCCCTTTTGGGCTTATGAATACACCTGCTGTGTCTAAGCGTTGCATGGAAACTTGTCTTGAAGGCCTGAGGGATGAGATTTGTGTGCCTTACCAGGACGACATCTTGGTATTCACAAAAACGTTTGGTGAACATGTGGATGCTGTAAAGAGTGCTTCAGCGTCTACGCAGCAATGGAGTGAAGCTTAAACCTCAGAAATGTGAGCTGTTTAAAAGTGAAGTGCGTTACCTGCGGAGAATTATATCAGCAGAGGGGAGTCGCATGGATACAGCAGACACAGTGGCTGTCACTGCTCTGAAAGATAAGAAACCCAGGACAGTTGGTGAGCTGAGAAGAATCTTGGGCCTTCTTAGTTACTATCGCCCATATATTAAAGATTTCTCATGTATTGCCAAACCCTTGTATGACCTGTTGAAGTTAGCACCAGACAGTGAGGCAAATCAGAACCAGCAATACAACAAAAAAAAAGAAACCTGAAAAAACATGGTGTACCCTCTCAGCAGCCAATAACTTGGACCAAAGAGCATCAACAAATACTGGAGAAGTTAATTGACTGTCTGGTTCAACCACCCATCCTAGGGTTTCCCAATTTCTCTCGGCCATTTGTTCTTCATACCGATGCCTCTAATGATGGGTTCGGTGGAGTGCTCTATCAAAAGCAAAACGGCAAGCTAAGGGCAATTGCTTATGGCTCAAGAACTTTGACTGGCTCAGAGAAGAACTCCCACTTGCATAGTGGAAAGCTACAATTTCTTGCTCTCAAGTGGGCAGTTACCGAAAAATTTAGAGATTACCTCTATTATGCCTCAACCTCTACAGTATTCAGCGACAGTAACCCTCTGACTTATGTTCTGTCATCAGCAAAGCTCAACACTACTGGCTGCCGATGGGTTGCCGAGCTAGCCGATTTTAATTTCACAATCCGATATCCGCCAGGGAAATGTTGATGCTGATTCCCTGTCTTAGATGCCAACAGACATTGAGGATGTTATGAGAGAATGTACAGAGGAATTATCATCAGAGTCTGTGAGTGCAACAGTTCAAGCTGTTGAAGCACAGCAACATTCTGAAATACCATGGGCTATGGCAGTGCCCACCCAAAATGTGGGGGAAGAAAACTTGGGTACACCCCCATCATACCATTGTCAAAGACAAGAAACAAGAGCACCACTGAAGAGCATAGTCACAGCACAGCCATTGGAACTTGTTTCCATTGATGTTCTTCATCTGGAAAAGAGTAAGGGGGGATATGAATATATCCTTGTAATAATAGACCACATTACTCGATTTGCTCAAGCTTATCCCACAACATCTAAGTCTGGGAAAACTGTGGCTGACCGTCTTTTTTATGATTTTGTTTTGAGATTTGGATTTCCCTCCCGAATACATCATGACCATTGTGGTGAATTCGAAAACCAGCTCTTCGCACAGTTGAGAAAGTATAGTGGTGTTGCAGGATCGAGAACAAGCCCATATAATCCCCAAGGAAATGGGCAGGTTGAAAAATTTAACTGTACATTGCTGCAGATGTTGAGGACTTTGACAGAGTCACAAAAATCCAATTGGAAAGAGTCATTCAACAAATTAGTCTACGCCTATAACTGTACCAGAAGTGAAACAACCGGATTTTCTCCTTTTTTTTTTTTTTTCGTTATTTGGTAGGTCCCCCAGACTTCCCATTGATGCTCTTTTTGGATTGGAAACTGACAAAAGTACAACCAACCAAAGTCAGTACCTGGAACAGTGGAAACGAGGTATGCAGGTAGCGTATCAGATCGTGAGAGAACACACAAAGAAAGGTATGGAGAGAAATGAAAAAAACGATGACACGAAAGTGAGATGCACAGAATTACAGCCTGGAAACTGAGTAGAAATTACAGGGAAGAAGGTGTTCATGTTGTTATTTGCCAAGTTGGAGATGATATGCCCCTTTATGAAATAAAACCTGAACAGGGTAAGGGGAGATCAAGGATATTTCATTGCAATCTTCTTATGCCCTGTGAACACTTACCATTGGAACCCGAACCGGAACCAAGATCTGAATGGAGACAAAAATCTGCACAAAAGAAAAGGGGAGAACCAGTGACTACTGAAAACACAATGGAAGAAAGTGATAGTGATGATGAGTACTGTCCCTATCCCTGCATCAAACCTCTGCAGCTAAGCAAGGAAGAGACTTACAAGTACAGTGCTCAGCTTCAAACAAAGCTAAGCCCTTCGGTTGAACAGCAGACACCAATGGAAGTTTCAGCATCACAGCCAGATGTGATGCCTGACCGAGCACAGCAGCTGGATTTATCTATCTACAAACCCACTCTAGAGACTGCATCGTCCTTGCCCAGTGAGCCGCATTTGCTGGGCCATGACCCTGATCCAGTCCCTGAAGTGCCATCCAGTGATGAGCTACCTGCTTGCAAACCAGTTCCTGTAAATGTCAGCGCAGAAAGTGACATTGTACAACATTCAGAGGACTTACAGCTACATAAACAAGAGAGAAGACCACCAAGACGTATTACTTATGACATACTCGGAACTCCTATCTGTCAACATGTGAGAGTTGTGAACTGTTCACCTTGCCAGAACACTCCTGTGAGTTATAGTGATGCACAGACAGTTATTCCTTGGATATGTATGCCACAGTACACATACCCACAATCCTGTGCCTCTTAAGGAAAGAATGGACTGTCTAGGAAGCAAATTGATGGGCACAGACTGGTTCAACAAATGAGAGTTGCCCTAGTGTTCATGGACTATTGCAGTAATAGGGCACCCTTTCAAAGGAAAGGGGCAAAAATAAGGGAACTATGGACTGTTTAGAGATCTAGAGGCATTTCATCAGTCAGAGACTCTTTCTTACTGTTCATGTGTCTCGGGATTGACACCCCTTAGTTAAGCATGGAATTTTGCTTATTGTACACATACTCCTGAACTGATTTTGAAGTTGAGCATGGACTATTTCACATTGTTACATGCTTAAACTGATTCCAAGTCATGGACTGTTTCACATGCTGACATGCTTTTGAACTGATCTCCAAGCTTAGCATGGACTTTGAGTTTTCGAGTAGGACTGTAGTGTGCTTTAAGTAATTGTTTGTGTTCCTTTAAAAGGAAAAAATAATGAATGTAAATAACAGAACGTGAATTGAAGCCAAAGTTGAGATGTATTGCACTTACATTAAGATGTGGTTCACAGATGCTATTATTGACATAGGCTGTTAAAGGGGAAAAAAGGGGGGATGACTTTATTAAGAGTTTTGATGGAGATGTCAGGACGACATCTAATTTTGAAGGGGAGTGTGTAACCCCGTTTAAAACAATGCAAAGATAACAGCACATTGAATAACTGTTAAAATAATTACACATCTTAATGGATATTGGAAGAACGGGTGTTTGTGTGCAATGAGAAATTAGTGTGGTAATAGAAAATGTGTAAAGTGTTAATTCTTATTCATGTTTGATCCTGTATTTTACACAGTGTCTGTGGCAGCTAGCTAAAAGGGAAGATTTGGGGTTTAAATCTATTGGCCTTTATCAAAATATATTGGTACCTGTAAAAAAAAACTGATCTGCTGTCTTGGGGTATTGGCTTATATACTGGATTGAAAATACTATCGATGATCGATTGCTCTTGCCTGTGTCCGCAAAGAGGGGGCGCTCTCGCTGTGCCTCTCTTCATTCGCCATAAAGACAGAGAAGAGATCGCACAACCGAGAGTTTGTCTTTAAATTATCTTTCCTTTTACAGGGCTACTACACTCACACCACCATACACCATCCCCATTATATATGCGTACATTCTGCTCCGTATTTCTATTCTGCTGTGTTGTATATTGTGTTATTTTTTGCATATATATTATTTATATTACTTAATCTGTAGATGAATGTACAATGTTTGGATTATTTGCACTTTGTTGCAACCTTGCACCACAAAGCTTGCACTTTCAGGTAGATGCTAAACTGCATTTTATTGCACTGTACTGGTTCTGTGTGCAGTGACAACGTTCTGTCTGTCTCTCTGTCTGTCTGTCTCTCTGTCTATATGAATCACCCATGAGGAAAGAGTAATTACCACTTAAAATGAATAACTTTTATGACCTTAACTATTAGAGTGTTTTCAGCCTTGCTGCTCTTCAATGAATGCCACTTTCGCCCAGTCCCTTTTCTTACTGTGGAGTCATGAACACTTATTCAAGCTGAGGCTAGAGAGACCGGCAGTTTCTTGGATGTTCTTCTGGTACCTTTGCTGACATACTGTATGCTTTTCCTCTGGCTAGCCACTCCTGGGAAGATTCATCCATGTTCACAAGAGTTCTCCGTTTGTAAATAATGGCCCTTACTATGGTTTGCTGCTTTCCTAAAAACTTAGAAATGTTATTGTAATGCTATCCAGCTTGATACATTTCAACATTTTATTTATTTTTGTCTTTTTTGGATTTTCTTTTGATCATGATTTAGTGAGCTTGGTCTAGTGAGCTGAAAACATTGTGGTGACTACTGTCATTCTGATGGTAAACTTTATTATAAGTGAGGTTTACATTCAGACAGACTGGATGCATTCAAGCGTAACTGTGTTCAGTCGTCTGAATCTCATTTTTAATTAAAATAGGTTAATTTGTAACTAAGGCGGGAATTACTTTTCAAAAGAGTGATATGCTTGTTGGATAACTGGTGCTTATTTCAATTGAATAATCCTTCTAAATTATTTTGTGTTTAATAAGGTTCTGTTTGTCCAATATCATATTTTGTTTAGATATCTACAACCATTCACTGTGAGAAACATACAATAACAGAGAAAATCAAGAAGAAACAAATATTTTTCAATGGCACAGTATATACAAAGCTTTTCGGTGCTAGGCAAGACACTACAAACACTATCACGTCATACATCACTAAAAGGCTTTTTTTTTCAGTAGAATCTGACTAAAATATCCAAATATGTATATTTGTGCTAATGACACACAAATGGTGCATGCTCTCTTAGATTTACTGGGTAATGTAGTTCTGGGGCCGATCTCCACATTCTGAACCAAAAATCTGTTCTGGCGTACCTGCATTTACGAAATGTTACATGTTCATTCTTAACCATATTTTACAAAAGGAGTTCTTAATATGCTTTTAATAGATAGATTTAAGCTAGATACTACTACAAAATGACCTGAAAAACGTTTTATAACAGTAGAACATGTTTCTTGATTAAACAATAAAACAATGTGATTCTAGCGATCTGTAATATAAAAGCCTTTTTTGGGGTGTGTCTTCACAATGAAATAAACATTTTAATTAATTGCCCCAACCAATGTTGATTGTTCTCCTACAGTTCCGTGTCTCTCCGTTGGGTGGAGCTGGGCGTTCTCTGATTGATGAAGGCAGAACTTCCTGTTGTAGTGACTGAGGAAGGAGGTAGTTATGGCGGCGCTGAACGAGAAACCAAACAGTGGGGACAGAAATTTAACCCTGAGTAATGTACGTCACAGGGTTTTACCTCGCAAAGTTTTACCCTGCAATAATATCTTACCCCGGCTGCGACAAAGCGAGATTTCAGGACGAGGTTTCAGCAGAGGGACGCAGGTAGGAGAGGAGTAAAGAGTTTGAGAGGGTGCGCTGCGCTGGAGTGTATATACAAAACCATGTTAGACATTAAACTATATTGAAATGACTAAACAGCGAACTGACTTATAAACCATAAACAGAAAAACTAACCGTTAACAACTGTATATTGGAGCAGTTTTACTTTAAGGTTCGAAACAAATACAGTTTAGTTTACTTAAGTTAACAACGTTATTTTTTAGTTAGCTAACCTAGGTAGTGTTCACAGTAAGACAGAAGCTCTGATTAATCTTTCATCAAATTAATCTGACTAATCCAATAAATATCCCACTCCCCATCAGCAGTGCTGTCGCGTTGAAGTATGGTTAAGTGGGGGTAAATAAACCTAAGCATGTCATACGCAGAAACGCCACGGTGTTAACTTATGTTGGTTTATTGGAAGATTTATTATGACATCAGCCCGAATTTTGTGTGCGATCTTTTTGAATGTAGATCAGAACTGAATTTAAAGGGCTTTATACAAGTTCTGCATAATTGAATAGTTAAGATGTAAAAGCCATTCCGAATGGTTTGGTGTGAATGAATGCATTAAATTTACCAGCGCTTATTTTCTTTACAGTGGTGGTGCTCGGAACCAGGCGTCGCAATGTCAACATGTATATACCAATTTTATTTAACGTTACCTTCCAAAATAACGTGTGAACATACGCATCAGATTTTATGTGTATGAAATGTTGATGATCAGTGGAAAATCTGAAAAATTTTCTTTAGGAAGTTATTTGCCATGTTATGCCTGACATGTAGTAAGTAACCTTTTCTACCGGGAGCATATTTTAGGAATACGGTTGAAGCCAGAACCTTACTGCAGATTCAGATTTCTGTCGACTATAACTCCGTAATGCGCTCCTGCAAATAATGTGGGTTTTGTTAGTCCTGGTTTGAGACACAGATGAAAACAGGTTCAAATTGACCAGGCTGATTTGTGAAAAATTTCACAGTCCCGATTTTGTCTGCCGGTGGCCTGTGTAGACAACAAGTAAGGAAAAAGAAAGTACAGAGATGCGGGAAGGTGTTGGGGATAAATAGGGGGTGCCTGCTTTGGGTTTGAGAATCGACCTATAACTGTGCATGGACTTTCTCTCTATAGACCTCAACCTGGGTGTGTTTTGAGGACGCGCCTCCAAAGTGGCCATCAGTTTTCGGCCCACTGTAATGAAAATAGGGCGTTCACTAAAACAGTGCAGCTTCTGCAGATTTTGAAAATATAAAAAAATGCAGACTCTAAAACAGACTCACAAGGTCTTTAGTATGCTCAAATTATTAAAAAGTTCAAATTGTTTTATTGTTATTTTTAATATTTAAATAAACTGTTTAAATAGTTGCAATCCTTAAATCAGGGGCTGTTGCAGCCCCCTTAGCACCCCCACTTCCCGCATCCCTGAGAAAGTAAGTGAAATATAAGCGTGTTTTACTTGGGCGGGTTATTTACGAGACAAATGACATCAAAATCTGTGAAAATGTGTTTGATTTAACAGAAATAGATTTGTGAAAAAAATCATAAATCATCAGTATATTCAATTGCGCTTCACTGCACTTCATTGCATTAAACTTAATTTAATTTATAAAGCTCAAATTAATCAGGCTGTTAAAAACAGTCCTGTTGTTTATCTGGCAGTCATTCTTGGGTAAGTCTTTGCATCATAAAAAGAGAAATAGGGATTTGGAGTATTTTTTTTAATATGCAAACACTACCAAAATCCTTGCAAATTCCCTTTTTTTTAGGTGTTACCTGTTTTGTTAAAATGTTCATGGAGTTTTTAATATTTGATTGTTTTATTTGGGTATTTTTCCGTTATCATTTGTAAGAATAGGGTATTTTGGTTAGTTGGCCAAACATTGGCACAATAGTAAAAACATGAAAGCAGGCTCAAATTAACTCTTCTGATCTGTGAACATTTTCACAATTATATTTGTTTCTGTAAGTCCTTTATTGATTAGCGTTTGCACTGAAAAATAGGAGGTTTTGACTCTGGAGCACTAGGGATGCATTGATACCGATATTGGTATCTGCTACCGGTCTAATACTGTGCTCATTTACTCGTACTCATAAAATTACACTGATACCAACATTGCGATACCCGCTGATACCGTGTGAAGTAAACAGAGTGTATGCTGCTGTGCTAATGAACAAATGTAGTGAAGGAGACTCTGCTCACACTGAGACTCTGTGGTGGTTAGACAAAGCCATCGGTCACTTTAAACATTCTGCCTTGCTATATTCCTGCCAGGAATACACTTTGTGATTTTAGCCCATTTTTAAACACATAATTACAACCGCGTCCACTTGTCTACATGGAGATACATAGGCCAACTAAACAGAGACCATTTGCTACCAGAGTATGTATATGTAACTTTACTCTGTTTGACTGAATAGAATAGTGAGGCATAAACTTTAATATGGTGATTTATTAATGCTCTCTTTGTAAAATATTTTGTAGACAGACCTTATTGTTCTTCTGTGCACATACAAGCCAGACAAAAAGATTGCTTGTTTTTTAGCTATTGTGCATAAGTGTTATCTGTCAAAACAATTGAACATGCTTTAGTTACAGCTGCACAGACGCGCTTTTCTGACGTGCAGCAAAACTCTTCATTGCAGCGCTGCTCAATCAATGGTGACTAATGTAGCATAGCTAGCTAATTCAAAGTGATTAGTAATTTTTCTGATGATTTTGTCCTTTATTAAATTCTGAACGTTTTTTTTTGGGAATGAATGAATAAAGTTCTATTCATTTTCACCCACACCACAGCTCTATTATTTGTGATTGCGCATTGCAAAGTAGTGTGCAACACTGTTGTTATCCGATTTATATTCTTCTTCTTCTTCTTCTTTTTCTTATTTTTCTGCCTGATTTTTGTCCGCTAACCTCGTCCCACAGTTTTTGAGATGTCGACACTTTTCCAACTCCGGAATGTTCGTTCTGATTGGAAATGGTGCTTATATTGTGTGTGTGTGTGTGTATATATAT
>JAILXH010110927.1:580-10785 GCA_023558415.1 Piaractus mesopotamicus
TGTGACCATAATTATCACGTTATCCATCACATCGTAACTAGGACGGAGGGAATGTAGCCCTGCTAGAGGAGCTGAAAAGTGAAAAAGAGAGCGGGGACACTTTGCTGGGCCTTTGGTTACACAAAATGGAAACACTGACTATTGAAATGAAAGCAGTTGAATGTAAGCCATGTCTAGCTGGCCAAAGAGAGGTTAATACAGCAATGTCAGGCAATAAATCAGCATGGAGCGCAGTCAGCTAAGGACAGCCGTCTAACAAACAAAACTTCATTTAAGTAACAGAATCTCAAGGGTCGACACAATGTAATGAAATACGTCGGAATCCAAATGTTGGCAAAGGGAGTGCTTGCTTCACCATTGCACAGTTTAAAGGGAACAAAATGACAAGTGGTAGAGGATGGACGCAGACAGGGCTGGTTGACAGCTGGAGAAGACTGACTTCATCCAGTTAAGAGTGAAAGAAGATTGTGAAGCAGCAAGAATGTGAAGTCAAGGCTCAACTAACAGTGCCTAATAAACAGTGCCTAATAAACAGGGAGAACAAGAATGAGAGCAGGCCTGTTTCCATGTTCTTCTGCAGTGGCAAGAGCAAGGCGGGTCAGTTTTTATATGTACTGTGTACATATTCAGCAAGTTTATCACAAAGTCTCTGACGTAACTCTGACTGAATAAGCAATCAATTAACCCCTTAAATGGCCGGGGCCTGTTGGTGGGTCTAACGTTTTATAAGACAATTCCATAGCCTAAGAGTAGCTCAACCAGTTTGCATTGAAGTCCCTGTAGTTACTGAAAAATAAAACTTAGTGTGTAAAAATAAAGGATTAACCCGTTAATATCCAACAACTGAATTTAGTATGACAAAAATAAATTGTGTAGGACTAATGTTGGAGCAGGTGTGGAAGCGAGATGCATATGCGAGTTGGAAAGTTTATTAAACTCTGTGTTGACAGCAGAGCTGGCAGGGACAGATAACATATGAGGATATGTGAAACACACTAATACACATGAGACAGAAAACAAAGCAAACTAGGAAAAACGAACAATGCAAGGTAAAATGAAGACAATGCTAAAAAGGGGTTAATTAGCAAAAACAAACATAAAATGCACACTATGAACAGCTGGCAACATAGGTAAACTATGAGGTATAAATACATAAAAACACTGATGGGACACTGCTAGTATAAAGCTGAGAAACTACACGCAGGTGACATGGATAACAAAGGGGCACAGCTAGGGTAACTTGAAGACTTGAGGCCTGTCTCAAAGTCCAGACTTGCACTTTGTCATCTTGCTCAAGTGCACATCAATGTAACAGCAAATGTATCAAAAGCACACTTTAATTCTTTGTTCACGAAGGCAGTGACTTTTCGCCTCTTGTCTTGGCTCAAACTGACCATTGTTTGCCACAGTTTCACTGACTCCAAGCACAAATCAGGTGCGTTCCTATTAAAAATAAAACTCCTGGTAAGAAATCACTTGTGCGCCTGTTTTTATTTAACCCCTGCATCCGAGCAGTCAGTTTGTAAGGGAAAACAATATTTGGTCTTTGCGAATACTGGCTATTCGCACTGCCATTATTCCATCTCGTAGGAACATTTATCTAGGAACCAAAAAGGGAGCGCACCGTTTTACAGTGGTGGAGATAAACTGTTCAATTCCTATTGGCAAGCGCCACGTCACTTCGCTCTTCATTTGCATAAAGTTAAACTCTGCTCAACTTTGTGATGTCTGTTGTGATGACTCCACCCACTTCGTGCCACCATCATTTACACCACCTCCTGTCACATGAAATTGCCAGCTCTCATTAAAAATGAATGACTTCTGGCTGCCTTGTTGCATTGCGTTGCTGTCGGTGTGAACACAGAGTAACACTGCAAGGGTGTGGATATGTTTTGTATCATTGAGCCTGTTCACACTTTGTGTTAGCATGCAGTTTTGGTGAGTAGAGATTACATAATTTTATAAATTTCATAAATTCAGATTTCACTTGAACGTATGAAAAGCCAAGTCTAAACACCCCGAGGTGACACTGCAAACAGACCCCATTTAGAGACGAATCTTGACAGCATTTACCACAATTGCTTTTTGTTATTGGTAATACAATTAGCGGATACATGTCTGCAGAGTGCTGACTAGCAGGTGAGAGAACAACGAAACGAAAGATGGAGGACACATGAGGCTGAAGTCGGCTCAAATCAAGAGCCTTCTTGTTCTCTGGGCTATTGAAAGTGTCCATGCCGAGCTTGTCAACTCATATCATGATGGGGGGAAAGTAAACAAAAGTAAAACGGAAACGTGTTGATTTGCTTTTTATGCGGGAAAAGCACAATCAGACCCCATCTTGTTAAACTGGGGATGCATTTTAGAAAACAGTGTAAATGGAATCTTTCCGAAGTTTATCCATAGGATCCTGACCCAAACCCCTGTCATAACGTCAAAGGAAAATAAGTGGGAAAAAAACAGGAATTTCCAAAACTGGAGCTCAAAAAATGAAAGACCTCCAAAACTGTCCTGAAAAACATCCTCAGGTGTTTCTGTCCGTCCTTCCACTGTGAGAAGACAACTCAGCTCTATGAGTCTGAAACCATGTGATGTTGTCACAGAGAAAGGTAGACAAAATGAAGAAAATTCACAAGTCAAACAAAGAAGCTGCTGGTCTTCTCAGAACAATGGGCTGACCACCCCAGAGTCAAGACCTCAACAGCTGTAACAAATGGGGAATTGAGGCCAGATACATGTGCAAAGTAGCTTTATTGAGGCCAATCCAACACTCATTCATTAGTCATCACAGGCAGGGGTCCATATACAAGCAGGTACCAACAGTCCAGGCAAATCCATGCTCACAAAACCAGGAGTCAAAACACAAAGTAATCAAGAAACAAAAACATGGCTCAAAATGCATGAAAAATAGGAAGAGCAAACCAAACAAAACAGCAGTACAGACACAGGAGATAATGAGTCCAAAATAAGCTGCAGGTGAATGTGATTATGAGTAGGCGGAGCAAGGGTGAGCCAATCCAGAATGGGGGAGTCTCCCCTCATGCTGCAGAGGGAGACCCTGTGACAAGATCACTGAATGTGTTTGGGATTACTTGGATCGTGAGAAGCAGAAAATGCGGCAAACTTCTAAGACTAAACTTTGGAAGTGTGGAAAACCATCCCTGTGGATTTCTTAGAAACACTGAAAGCTAGTCTTCTGAAAAGAACAGACGCTGTAATAAAGGCGATACTAAAGAAATGATCTACCAAGCTGGCCTAACCACTTTTTCATAGACGCACCCAAAAAAGTATTTCTACCTACGCCACACCTTTTTAGCCATGTAGCCTGATTGGCTTAAAAAAATCTGATTTGTGCTCTGGGAAACTAGGAGAACATGTGAAACCAATAAAATTTACCTATAAACATTAATCAGTTAAGCAACTGAGATAAAGTGGTGACTTAAGTATTCACTTTATTGTGGAACTGTTTGTAATAAGCAAACTGTGCTTTCACGCAGCATTTACTTCTTACATGTAATGACTGAATTGTTAGCACAATCTGCCTGTTAGCTCTGAGAGGCACGAAAAGCAGAATGTTTACGCAAATCAGGTTCTCATAAAGTAGATGGCTGTGGTCAGGAATTGTATTTACTGCACCCCTAGGTCCTTCTTTTTCTCCTTACAAGCTTTAACCCCTTAAAATTCCAGGCTTATTACATACTGAGGCTTATTATTCAGTAACTACAGGGACTTCAATGCAAACTAATGAAGCTTAAGTTATAGAAGTGCGTGATAAAACTTCGGGCCCGCCGGTGGGTCCATGACTTGGTAAGGGGTTAAACAAAAGGAGTTTTATTACTTTAATCTTTACTAATTATAGGAAGCCAAATCAGGAGAAGGCAGCAGAAAATACTTAGAATAAACTGCATGCCATGAGTTATGACACAGTAACTCAGAAACATGGATCTATCAGCCTTTTAAGTGACCCTGACAGACAGAGAGCTGTTCGATGAAACGTGCTGTCAGTTAGAATGAGTTAATATCTACATTAAGTCAAGCCATCCATACTTCAATATGGAGAAATGTTCCGGCGAATGAAAAGCACACCTGGTTCGCATTTGCGTGACAGTGATGCGGCACCACTGTCTGCATCTCTAGTTTAAAGAATAAGCATTATGACACAGGAACATGATGTGCTCCATGAGCGAATGCGTTTTTTGAATTGCAGTGGGTCTGACGTACAGCCAGCGTTTGGAGGAATGCGTGCGGCAGGATCTGCTGCTCCACACTTCAGTGTGACACTCGTCCATATTTGAGCGGATGGGGAGACAACAGGGCCGCCTGTTAAAAGGAGCTGGTGAGTCAGCTCTCTCAGCAGTGGCCCTTCCTGCAACATGCAGTATTAATTAAGAGAATATACAGTTCCTGGTATACTTATTCTGCTCGTTGTTTCAGGATCATTAGCAAACAAACACTAAAGCAATAAAGAGTTTTTCATCCAACTGACATTTTCCACCAAATTGATCGTGGCCTTTTGGCCAGGCCAATTCTTCAAAAACCTTAGAAGTTTGATTACTGTTTTCACCACTATTAACCAAGCATAATTAATTCACGATTCAGCACTGTGGTTTTCATATGGAATTAATTTCAAGCCAAATGTTTCAAATAAAAGAATAAAAACCACAAGCAAACTATTAAGTATGAAAATGTCCAAAATATTTTGCAAATACAAATAATGAGAGTCAAATCAAACTACAGATAAATCAAAATACACATTTCACACAGCTTGACACACAACCCAGAACATGTGTTACATTAATAAATATGACGAACAGTGCTCATAGCGTTGGACGTGTCAAGGCAATCCTCTCTGGCAGTGCCGAATGCAGTATGAAGCGTTTCGCCATGTTCGAGGCAGATTGCGACTCACAGAGTGAGTGTGTCTATGTGTTCAGAAGACCAAATCAGTTGACCAATAGAGAGTGCAGGTCAACACCCTCTTCTGAGACCCACCCCCAGTTAAAAAATGCCACAAGTCAGAAGCAAAAGAGCAATTCCAGAAGCAAAAAAATATAACAGCAAAATCAGTAAATAGAAACAATTAAAGCAAAAAAGTGGCAAAATGAGTAATACATTTTTAACCGAATGAGAGAAAATGAGTAGAAATCTTTTTGTTAAGTTAAGTTTGATTTAACTCTCATCATTTATATTTGCAAAATATTTTGGACACTTTGATGCTTGATATTTTTCCTATGGTTTTTACTAGTTCTAACAAACATTTAACTGTAATTGATCACACTATTTTGTGTACTTAATCGCAATTAATTGCATTTGTCTTATCTGCTTAGATTTTGCTAGTCTGTCGAAGGTATTACTTTAGAAGTCATTTAAAATCTGTATTTGCACTACTATGGATGGTTTGAAAGGTCAAACAAGGAAAATGCTTTTTTCTTATTAATTTTATGGAATCCCGTTCCCACCAAGTACAGGAGAAAAAGATTCTCTGTTTTTAGCAGTAGTATTGACTTAATATCTTGAAATAATTTACATGCAATTTTGACTTTGTACTGGCCCCAGGTGTTGTTAAAAGAGGAGGTGAAGCAACACAGTGCTAAACATGCCACTGTCCCAACTTTTTTGAAACATGTTTCTTGCATCAAATTTACAAATTGCCAAATTGCCTCTGGAAGCAACATCAGAAAAAGAACTGTGCATCAGGAACTTCATGAAATAGTTTTCCATGGCCGAGCAGCTGCGCACAAGTCTAAGACCAAAATGCACAATGACAAAGCGGGGGGAGCGATGTAAAGCACGCCACCACGGGACTCTGGAGCAGTAATAACGTATTCTGTGGAGTGACAAATCACACTTCTATATCTGGCAGTCTGATTTACGAGTCTGGGTTTGGCGAATGCCAGGAGAACATTACCTGCCTGACTGCATTGTTCCAAGTGTAAAGTTTGGTGGAGGAGGGATAATGCTATGGGATTGTTTTTCAGGGGTTAGCCTAGACCTCTTAGCTTCAGTGAAGGGAAATCTTAATGCTTCTGCATACCAAGACATTTTGGACAATTCTACGCTTCCAACTTTGTGGGAACAGTTTGGGGAAGGCGCTTTTCTGTTCCAGCATTACTGTGACCCAGTGTACAAAGTAAGGTCCATAAAGGCATTGATGGTTGAGTTTGGTGTTGAAGAGTTTGACTGGCCAGGCCCTCTTGTCCAACATCAGTGTCTGACCTCACAAATGCTCTTCTGGATGGACAGGCAAAAATTCCCACAGACAAACTTCAAAATCTTGTAGAAAGCTTCTCAGAAGAGTGGAAGCTGTTACAGCTGCAAAGGGGGACCAACTCCATATTAATGCCTGTGGATTAAGAATGGGATGTCATAAAAGCTCCTGTAGGTGTAATGTGTAGGTGCTCCATGACTTTTGTGTATGTGTATATGTGTTGTGCATGTGGACATATGTAGTACCTGAAGCCAGTGGGGCATGTGGTCAAAGTGTTTGTTTTACTAACCATTCTGATTTGGAGTCATTTGTGTGATACAGTCGTCTTACAAGAAAATTAGGCCAGGCTCTAATACAGCAATGAACCGTCAAACCATAACACTTCTACCACCATGCTACGACCACAAGGGCTCGTGCTGCCCAGGAAATTGCAGTTCAGCTAAAACACAGTTGTGGTGAGTCTGACCCACAACTGTCTTCTGCAGAACTGCAGTGGAACATCTTATATTTATCAGCATATGAACTGATCTGTGCTAAGCTGAGGAATACATGCATCCATGAATCCTGAAGGCCTGCAGATTCCTACAACCTTTATAGGAATCTTATTACTTCATTGATAATTTCAGATCTAACTGTCCTTGGAAGGACAGTTCTTGGATACCACACGTCCCAGACTTCATTTCGACAAAGCTCTGGATTAGTGACGCTCCACAGTCCATGGAAATAATTGCACAAGCCCATTCTGAAGTCTGGAATCAACACAGAAAGGCATTTAGAAAATGTGTGGGTCCGTTTTATCCTCAATAATATGTATGCTGCCAACTTCACTCTGGTAAAGGACAGACAAATGCTTTTTACACAGCTGACCATAATTACCACTACAGCCAGGTTTGGTTCAGTGACTTTTCTTTACTCTAAAACTTAATTACCTTGAACAGCAAACAAACGGCAAGATCCACAAAACTGGTATCTGGCATCTTTCCTCTAACGTCAGAACGGCCATTAAGGCTACTGTTGTACCGCCACACCCCCTCATCACCAGTCTGTGATCTGTCAAATGAACGCTACGCTGAAAGTCTGAGGCCTCAAATGCTTTCAAGAGTACTTCATGCTCTGTATCTCACAGAAAGTACATTACAAGAGTTTCCAGGTCAATAAAGGCAACACAAAACTACCCAAGATCCTCCTTTGACTGTAATTATGGCCATGGATGGAACATTGTCGTACGAGGCTGCTGGGCACAGGCATCTTTGGAACCCCCCACCCCACCCCTAAACTCTATCAGTGACACACAAGATATAAACAAACAAATAAATAAATAAATAAATAAATAAATAAATAAAGCTAAAAGTTTAGGGTTAAACCATAGTTCACATTTCTATTTACAGTGAGGGAATATTAAGATGTTTTTTTTACATGCTTCCAGTACAAATATCCACTTCAAATTTACACACAGTTTTGACTTTTATACTTACAAATATGACCAAAAGAATATATTCATAAGCATGAACAATATATGTACAAACAATATTGATAGGGGAAAAAGTATTGAGACTTAACAAATTAATAACATTAGCTCTTTGTTGTTAAGCTGTCGTTGGCCATTATAGCTCTGAGAAGTCTACTGTAAGTAGTAAGTTGCTTTATGCAACATTCCGGTTCAAATTTGGTTCATTCATTTAAGCAAACTATCCTCAGTTCCCCAATGTTACGAGGGTCCCTACAATGGACTCCCAATTCAAAATCCTCCATATGTTTTCAATGGAATTCAGGTCAGGAGATCGGCAACCCAAATGTTAAGAAGAGCCATTTTATCCTTTCAGCAAAAATCTAACCACATTGGGAGCCTCAAGACTTTATGTCCGTTTTATCATCTTGGCTGTAAATAAGTCTCGGTGTGTGCTAATGTACTAGTATAGGCTAACAAGCATAATATAAAAGAAAACGCAGACTTACTATGCTCTGCTTTAAGCTTTAGCTCAGCTATAGCCGCTGTTCTCGCATCTCTTGCAGGAAACGTTTCCTCAAAAGTTGAATAGTGTCTTGAAAAATGTCTCTCAGCATCTGACTTTTTACGAGGCTGAAGTCAGCTTCTCATTCACCAGCTTTTTGTTTGAATTTTACCGGTCCACCTTAAATGGTGCCTGAGGCACCAGAATGTCACTGCTGCACCATTTAAGGTGGAACGGGAAAAGGCTGGCAAGCAAGAAGCTGACTTCAGCCTCACGACCTTTTAGTGTTTGACAGTTTCTCATTGCAGATTAAACGTATCAGGAAACCAGCTGAGAGCTTATAAATGCAAATAAGTCTATTTGTCTCCGAATTATTGTTGCTCGTCTTAAATCTTTTTCATTCTCCATGACGATCTTCAGGGTTAAAGGTTGGTGAATTAGGTGAATTCTCCTCTAATGACTCCTAGTATATCACTCCTTTCATGTTTCCTTTGATGCTGTGTAATGCTCCAGCACTGCTTGCAGAGAAACAGCCCCATCTCACGATGCTACCACCATCACACTTCACTGTACATGGTGTTCTTGGGATCATAATCGCAACCCTGATTTCTGACTAACTGAATTATAGCCAAAGAGTTTTATTTTTGTTTCTTCTGACCGGAGTACATTGCTCCAAAAGAGTTCTGAGTTGTCTGACTGAAAAATTTAGATGCGCTTCTTTATTAGCAGAGGATATGGGCATTTTTGTTCTTATGGGCTGTAAGAACAAAGATGACTGAAGTGCTTAGTGTCTTCTTGTAACTGTTGTTCCTGCTGCTTTCAGGTCAACCCCTGGCAGCCTGAGGCCTCCTGAGGCCCCTGGCAGTTAGAGGCCATAGGCACTGGCTCCACTGGCCTGGTCAGTAATCCATCCCTGGCAACGGCTCCATCCAAGCTTCAGCGTCTCAGCTTGGTGCGGGTTTAGTGAGAGTAAGTGGGGTGGGAGCCAGCGCAACAGAGCCAACAGGTCTATGTTCTCCTTGGCTTTGAGGGAGTGGTGAAAGCAAGTAGGAACAGAAGGAGAGTAGAGCAGGGGCTCAGTGCGCTTTGCACGCTTTCTGTGGCTTCTCTCTGGCGTTCTCTGAGTGCTTGATGTGCATTTTCTCTCAGTTTGTCTCTCTGAGTCGTCAGCGGGTGACAACAGTTTTCTCTCTGAGTATTTGAGTTCTCTGTTTGGTGAGTGTTTTTGTTTCCGGGATATTTAAGTTTAGTGTTTCTCCGAGTCTTTGCTGTTTTTTTTTCTCTGAGTATTTGAGTTTTCTGGTTCTCAGAGTCTTTGGTGGCTCTTCCTCTGTGAGTATTTGAGTTTTCTGGTTCTCAGAGTCTTTGGTGGCTGTTCCTCTGTGAGTATTTGAGTTTTCTGGTTCTCAGAGTCTTTGGTGACTGTTCCACTGTGAGTATTTGAGTTTTCCGGTTCTCAGAGTCTTTGGTGGCTCTTCCTCTGTGAGCATTTGAGTGTTGTGGTTCTTGGAGTCGTTGGTGGGTGCTTTTTCTCTCTGAGTATTTGAGCTGTTTGTTTCTCAGAGTCTCTGGTAGGTGTTTGTTTAGAGTATTTGAATTGTCTCTGCTAGGTGTTTTCTCCTCGTGCGTTTCCCTGAATGTCTGTTTCTGCGCGTTTCTCTGAAAGTTTCTCCTGGCCGTTCCCCGCTGTAATTACATCAGCTCGCAGGAGCTTCCAGTCACTGCTCGGGGCGCTGCGTCCTCTGGAGACGGCGGCAGGATGAGTCTCTGATGCGGCTCGTGCGTGAAAACTCGCCTCTCGGCCGCTGGGAGTTCCAGTCCGGACGCTTCCCGGTAACACGCTGCGGCTGCGCGCGCTGACAGCACTCACTCCGACGAAGCAGACGAAGAAGAAAAAAACCCCTATGGCACGCGGTGAACGGGAACGTAAAGATGTCCACGCGCTTAACGTGTTTCTAATTAAAGCCTCGCGCCATGTAGACTAAACTCGAGAGGGATCGTCATCATCACTATCATCATCATCATCATCATCATCATCATCATCA
>JAILXH010110986.1:1002-16410 GCA_023558415.1 Piaractus mesopotamicus
ATCAGTAATCTTTAACCCAACATGGGAAAGTTAATGTGCACCACTGTTAGCTTGGTGTTTACTTAACACTGCACATCCAATAGAACGCTAGCCGAAATTAGCATTACTGTAGTGGTGATAATCAGACAAACAAAAGTGAAGGTTTCTAGTGGTTAGTGTTAGAACCAGTCAGGAGCAAATAACACTGATGGCTCGCTACTAATTTGACTCTTGCTCTCCAGGCCTTCACACCAGAATAACTTCATGCTCAGTGTGATGTCAGAGGGGGGTTTCAGGGGAAAGGGCTGATGTGTACTTGAACTGCTGTGATGTAATGTAAATTTTAAAGTGAGACCGGTGAGTCAACACAATGTATTAATAACTCTGGGCTAGACAACTTGTTCACATGGGTGAGAAATACAAAGTTAAAAATGTCACGCTGTAAATAAACTTCTGTGTCTCACTTAAAACTGACAGACACAGCTTACCAGTTCTTATAATGGGGTTAAAATATGATATGTTTATCAATAACAATTCATACTCATGACAACTAATGACAAATCAATTCTGTGTGTGTTTATGACTAGGCAGGTTTGTTAGTCATGATGCACCCTGCAAGCTGGGACTGACTTCTTTGGGACTGACCTCTTTGGGACTGACCAACATGTTATGAACACTACATAATGCATTGTATTAACAATCATAATGCATAATAAACATGGCTATAAAGTGTAATGCATTTCTGAGTTTAAAGTTATGCTTATAAGGCCTTATGAATGCATTATAATGTGTAACCAATGTGTTTATAGATGCTCACAGGCATGGTGCTCATAGAAAGTTACCAATGAGCCTTCAAAAATGCTTTTGTAGGTTTATGTCAGTTGTCATGGTGAGCTTATGTAAGTGTCATGTAGTCTTATGAACAAGTGTTTTGCATTCATTCTTGAGAACACTTTCTATGAATATCATGCCTAAGAATCTATGAACAAATTTATTACACATTATAAGCCATTCATAAGGCATTCTAAACATGTCCATATATATTTATAAAATGCACTTATAATGCATTATGAATTGGTAACATCATGCATGTATTATGCATTATACGCATAGTGCATAGTACATGCATAGTGCATTATAAACACACACTCAGGCGTGCTACAATTTATTTGAATAACTCATGAACTGAAATGGAATATTGGCTTATAGTCAGTTGTAATATATTGTAAAAAGTAATTAGTCCTTGCATCTGTGGATAGATTGTTATTGATAAACATAGAATATTATAACTGCATTATAACAACATATAAGTTGCATTTGTGAGTATAAGTGACATGACTTACTTAAGAAAGGTTTATTTAAGCCATGGCTCAGTGTGTGTTTATGACTAGGCAGGTTATAATGCATTATTCAATTCATTATGAGACTAAATTCCTTTGTCACTGATAATATAATGTGTTACGAACACTACTTACTTAAAATTAATAAGGCATTATAAACAAGGTTTTAAAGTGTAATGCATTGTGAATGCATTATAATGCATTATGAACGAGTACATAGTGTCTTTCTTTATGCCACCAAAAATATATTAGTTCATTAAATTTACAGAACAAAACAGGATGTTAAATAATGATGGTGGGTCAAATGCCAAAAAATGATCAGGATGTGTAAATCGGGTTTGGGCTACGTGTAAAAGGTTTGTTAAGCCTAACATTGGTCAGTCTACACTACTAGAGATGGGATATTGACATTGCTTATCTGTATGGTCAGGATGTGACGTATCTTTTGACAAACCATGAAGCCAGTCATCTGACTATCATTGTGTCAAATACATATTTATACACCATTCAGGAAAGGTCTCCACCCAGGAGATCGTCAGTGTTATGCATGACTCACTTACCTTAATCTGGCCAAATCTACGTAGAAACCGGTACGGCCAGTAGAACGTAGTCTTTCCAGTGTTCAGGTCCAGAAGGCACAGGGCATCTTTCTCTGGGGATAGCAGGTACAATCCGGACATGCAGCATCGCACAGACGCCTCGGAGCTCAGCACTTTTACCTGGTATTGGCCTGCAGTCACAATGACATCCCTTTATAGTATCACTGTATACAGACAAACCTCTAACTGATACACTGTTCGTTCCACAGATTTATCGGCATAAACACAAATCTTGCTGTTATATGTTAAATGTTACATAAGACAAGCTCATTCAGGAATGTGACAACAACCAAACAGTCCTCCCATCTGCAGAAGTGTCCTCTAGAGGTTGAGTTAACTTATTTTCAAATCAACAAAACGTCATTTAGCCACCTAGAACTACAATGTTTTGCCTACAACTGCCTACAACTGTATAAGTGGCTTAATATTTATGACTTTTGAGCTCTTGTACACTTGAATTTTGACAACTGAGAACTGAAAATCATATTTCACAACTGCCTATCATATAAAAGCACAGCTTAACTACAATCTGCTTAATGTTTGAGCATGTAAAATAATATTAGATGACAGTAATGATTAACCTAATTTTTAACACCTTATGATTGGTGATAATCTTCATATTGATTGGGCCCAAATTTCTATACAGTGAAATAGAAAATTTAAAGATAAACAGCCAGTTTCATAGACGTGGATTAAGCTTATTAACAGTTATGTCGGTAACACTTTACTTGAATGGTGTCTAAATAACATGCTCATAACATCCTATATAAACATTTCATAAAATGTTAATGAATGTTAAAATCAACGTTTATAAAGTCACGTGTTTTACATGATATTTACATGGACTACTATGTCTTTTACTGATAGACATTTTTTTCTTTTTTCAAAATAAAAGTCCTAAAAGTTTTAAAACAGTATGGACAGCCAAAATAAAAATGACCTCACTTTATTCCTTTGGTCATTAACTGCTTTGACACTCGGGCATGTGTCGCCTATATTTTCAATGTTGTTTTAATTATCTGTTTTTTCTTAATCATTTGTTCCTTTGCATGTCACTTTACTTACATGGGCAGTAAATTACTCATAAATATGCTTAGGAACAATCATTGGACTGAATCTTAGTATAATAGTGTGCCTAAGTGTCAAAGCACTTAATGACCAAAAGAGTAAAGCAAGGTCATTTTTAGTTTGGCTGTCTAGAAAATAGGCCGTTTTACTGAAAATAATGCAGTTTTTCAAAATAAACAATGAGAACTCTCTCAGTTAAATGACATAGTAGTCCATATTAATATCATGTAAAACATGCATGCTTTATGAATGTTCATGAACATGTTATGAAGTGTTTATGTAAGCAGTTATGAATGTGTTATGTACACACCCTTCAAGTGTTACCATTAGAGGTGTTTCAACTTTAAAAATCCTATTTTGTCCAAGCTTAGGCTTAATCTGGGTCTGGGAAACAGGCTTAAAAATGAAAAGATCAAAGACTTGAAGTATTAGGAATATGAAGGTATGAACATGAATAACATAACATTTGTTTAACATGGGTTTAAGCTTAAATTAAACCCAGTTGATGGCGAGTGTGTAACTGATTTTGGCCATACAACTGATTTCAGCTTGAAAAATATGAGCACCTTTGAAGGAAAAACAAGCAGCGAGAGTCAGAGACGCTATGTAAGTATAAGGTATTATTATTATTATTATTATTATTATTATTATTATTATTAAGCTGACGATCAACATGAATTCAGTCGCATCACTGATGGTATATGTGTGTGAGTGTCAATCACAGATTCCTTATCTCTCACTTTCCTTCTGGTAATGCGACTTACATAGTGTCTTATACAGTGACTTCTCGATTTCTTTATCTCAAACATACATCTCTTTGACTGCACCACAGGCAATGGAAACAAATGTTAAGACACATCCTCTTCGCAAGACACTGATAAGAATGTGGCAATGAGTTGCAGATGACAAACCCACACTGTCCTTACATACAGCCTCATAGAATAGTGGAGAAACGAGGACTGTCATGATTAATCACTGAATTCAATGAACTGGTGTAAAAAAAAAAGTAAGAAAATGTGAAAATAAGATAAAACATCCTCTATACAGAACAAACTTCTACATATTTTAATGCACAATTAGCCTTTATCTGCAAAATGTAACATATTTGGTGGGGAAAAAAAACTGGCCTTGGAAAAGTTATGTGACATTTTACATTTTCTATTTTAAATATTATTCACAATATGTTAAACTGCACAGAAATACATAGAATTTGTGCACTAAAATTTGCAGAAAAATGCCAAGTTTGCTCCATGTAGACTTATTTTCATTTGTGCACTACGTTGCCAAAAGTATGTGGACACCTGACCCACACACGTATATGAGCTTGTTGAACATCCCGTTCCAAAACTATGGACATTAATATGGAGTTTCTCCCTCCTTTGCAGCTACAACAGCCTCCACTCTTCTGGGAAGGCTTTCCACAAGTGTTTGGAGTGTCATTTGTGCACATTAAGTCAAACGAGCATTTGTGAGCTCAGACACTCAAGTTAGGCGAGAGGGCCTGGCTCACAATTAACGTTCAAATTCATCCCAAATGTGGTCAATGAGGTTGAGGTCAGAACTCTGAGCAGGCCAGTAGAGTTACTCCACACCAAACTGGTCAAACCATGGCTTCTTCATGGACTTCGCTATGTACACAGGGGCACAGGCAAGCTGGAACAGTAAAGGGTCTTCCCCAAACTGCTACCACAAGGTTAGAAGCATATATTTGTCTAAAATGTCTTTGTATGCTGTAGCATTAACATCACCCTTCACTGGAACTAAGGGGCCCCAACCCTGAAAAACAGCCCTTAGATCATTATCCCTCCTCCACCAAACTTTACTATTGGCACTATGCATTCCGGTAGGTAGCGTTCTCCTGTCATCCGCCGAATCCAGATTCGTCCATCAGATTTCTAGATAGTGAAGCTTGATTCATCACTCCAGAGAAACGTTCCCACTGCTCCAGAGTGAAGTGGCAGCGTGCTTTACACCTCTCCAGCTGACACTTGGCATTGCGCATAGTGGCTTGTGGGCAGCTGTTCAGCCATGGAAACCCATTTCATGAAGTTTCTGACGCGCAGTTCTTGCTGATTTTGCTTACACAGGGAGTTTGGAACTCAGCACTCAGCAGCCCTGCTGTAAGAGTTTGCATGGTCTACCACTTTGTGGCTAAGCTGTTGTTGCTCTTAGATGCTTCCGTTTCACAATAATAGCACATACAGTTGACCGGGGCAGATCTAGCATTTCACAAACTGGCTTGTGGCGGAGGTGCCATCCTATGACAGTGCCATCTTTAAAGTCACTGACCTCTTTAGTATGACCTATTTTACTGCCAGTGTTTGTCTATGGAGACTGCATGGCTATGTGCTTGATTTTATACAGCTGTATGCAATGAGTGTGGCTGAACATCTGAACTCATTAATTAGGAGAGGAGTCCACATACAACGTATGTATATATAGTGCATATAGTATGTAAATGTGAGATTAATCCTTCAACATTTCTGTGCAGTACAATTATTGGAATATAAATAAATAGAAATGACCACGTCAGTCAGCTTCCTGACGTCTCGGTTTACTCCAGTCGTCATGCATATTATCCATTTACTGAGTCGTTTAAAAGACTTTCTAGTTATTTTTTTCCAGTCAGTCTTTTTCCTGAAAGACTATGCATAGTTTAAGTTCATTATTATTGCTTGGCCACTTTTTCCAAACTCTGATCATTCAATTAATGATGAAAATAATTGGTAAATTACTCAATTCCTACTATAATCAGTATTGACTTAACACACAAATCAAGGGCAGAGAGCAGACTCCAGTAGCTGAAGGCGTGGTCTTGGAAACAGGTGCGGCCACAGCTCACCTGGACTCCAGGTGGAGTAGAGGTCGTTGTCAGACATGGACGTGTCATCGGCTTTCTGCGTTCTCTTCGAATCGCCGCCCCCCTCGTTCCTCTGAGAAACGGAGAGACAGTTAAAAAACGGTGCACACAAGCAATTCCTCTTTTCTCTTACCTTTTGTTGTTTTTTTAATGATATCAGCGTCCTTTGAAGAGCAGCCAAAAGTGATCTTGTGCAAGCATACAGTGAGATGTAAAGAAGAGATGCGGGTTATCAGCACTTCCTCATTCGGCAGGTTCAGTTATTGCGCAGGAACTCGGCGTAACCCACCCTTCCCCCAGTGCACTCAGCATAACATGAAATCTAAAACTTACTCCATTATTATTAGAGCCTATGAAAAAAAAACAAAAAACCCTTCACTGATGGTTCGTATGCTTGTGTTTGTCAGATTGACTAGGGCTGTTCTGGGGCCCTGCGCTACCGGGACCCTCTGCTAAGGATCAGGTTTGTTTGAGATCGGCACAAGTAAAAGAGGAAGCCGATCCAAGATCAGCACTGCTACTCTGAGACTATTATCAGCCCTCATGTAATTAAAGGAAAACAGCATTTTTCAAACTAATCTTTATTTGCTGCATTTGTAGCATATGGTCAATTAGTTTGGACAGTAAGTGACTCAAAACTCATTTGCAATAGAGAAGAAGGGCTGTAACACCTGCCAATTGCCTTCTATTATAAGCATGTTTGGAGAAAACAGGCTTTCGGTGTCTGGGAAGTTGTGACATCACCAGTTCTGGAATTGAATTGATGCCATTGTGACATCATCAGTACAACCCTCAATAAAATTTAATTGATGCCACTGCGACATCATCAGCTGTGAAATTTAATCGATGTCATTGTGACATCACCAACAGCACCCTTTGTAGAACTTAACTGATGCTATTGTGACATCATCAGTGGATTCAGTAGAATTGAACTGATGCTATTGTGACTATTGTGACATCATCTGTAGAGCTCTGTGTAGAATTCAGCTGATGCCACTGTGACATCATCAGTACGGCCCTCAGTAGAATTTACCTGATGCTATTGTGACATCATCAGTGGAGCCCTCAGTAGAATTGAACTGATGCTACTGTGACATCATCTGTAGAGCCCTCTGTAGAATTCAGTTAAGGCCATTATGGCATCATGAGTTGTGGAATTTAATTGCTGTCATTGTGACATCACCAGCAGCACCCTTTGTAGAACTTAACTGATGCTATTGTGACATCATCAGTAGAGCCGTCCTTAGAATTTAATTGATGGTTTTGTGATCATCTGTAGAGCCCTCTGTAGAATTCAGCTGATGCCACTGTGACATCATCAGTTCTGGAATTTAACTGATGTCATTGTGACATCACCCACTGTAGAATGTAACTGATGCTATTATGACATCATCAGCAGAGCCCTCTATAAAATTGAACTGATATCATTGTGACATCATCACCTTTGGGATTTGATTCATGCCACCGTGATATCATCAGCAGAACTCTTAGCAGAGTTTAACTGATGCCGTTGTGACATCATCGGTCCTGGAATTTAATTGACGCCATTGTGGCATCATTGATTCTGGAATTTAACTGATGCCCTTGTGACATCATCAGTAGAACTCTTAGCAGAGTTAAACTGATGCCATTGTGACATCATTGGTTCTGGAATTTAATTGATGCTTTTGTGACATCACCGGCAGGACGCTTAGCAGAATTTAACTGATTGTATTGTGACATCATCAGCTCTGGAAGTGAACTGATGCTATTGTGACATCACCAGCAATACCCACAGCAGAACTTAACTGATGCTATTGTGACATCAGTTCTGGAAGTGAACTGATGTCATTGTGACATCACCAGCTTAGAACCCTCCACAGCAGAACTTAACTGATGCAACTGTGACATCAGCTGACATTTCATAGAACGAGAACGTAGTGGCAATTTGTTAATGCTTTAATGGTTCCTCAGTAGTGCCCCCACCCCCTGCTCCAGGAGGAGCCTTTACCTGAAAGGCCAGCTGGCAGAGGGTGGGCACCCACTCGTCCTGCTTGGGGCCTGCCAGCGTGTAGGTGCGCTCGGCGGTGTTCAGGTAGAAAGCGGCGCACTCGGTGGGGCAACTCTCCCCTGGGGCCGGAGTGATGCTAAGACAGTCAGCCAGCCGGACCACACGCTTTTCGACCTTCTTCAGCCCCACGGGCTTCAGGGGGGACACTCCGTCTCGCATGTCGTACATCTCTATTCGACCGATCCCCGTGGGACTGGGCTCAAACAGGATCACCCAGGTCTTCCGCCAGATCCTCTACAAAGAAGCGTGAACAAGCACACCAGTTAGCACTGACAGATCCAGGGGAAGGAAAGGCTTTACGCTTTAATTCAACACCGTACGACATCAAACAGCCAACAGTTCCGCGGCCTCTCCATCGAGACCGGTTAAGCGCTCGAGGTGAGCAGCTGAAAGGCGGGCGGCGTTGGGGAACATCCAGCTCCGCCCGCTCCCACATGCATGATTCATGCCCTTTAAACGCTATCATGCAAATGGAGGCACCGCAGGTGCCCAAACAGCCGCAGCTTTTCCTGTCATCAATAATGCAGCGTGTTAATATCACCCTGATGCACGCGAGTTCTCAAGGATAGTCGTTAATAATTTAGCAGTACTTTAATTTTGGTGTATTTGTGCAATGGGTGAAAAAAAAAACAAAAAAAAACTACAACAGTAGATCAGATCGTATATAAAATCACAGCCATGGCCAAAAGTATGTGGACAACCCTTCTGACAGATTCATTTGGCTATTTGAGTTGCACGTTTTGCTAACAGGTGTAGGAAAGGAGTTCCACACTGCATCTAGAACCAAAATCAGTACGAGAACTTTTTGTCGGAGGCTCAATGTGATTACTTACAGTGTAGTTCATTACAGTATAAACTTACTTGTGATCATATTACAGTTATTGACATAAGAATTGCAAAAAATTACTGCCAGAATTATATATAATGCACTTCGACAATTACAGACTGTAGTCCATCTTTTGTTCTGCATATATTATTAGCCCCCTTTTTACCCTGTTCTTCAGTGGTCAGGACCACCACAGAGCAGGTGTTATTTGGGTGGTGGATCATTCTCAGCACTGCAATGACACTGACATAGTGGTGGTGTGTTAGTGTTGTGCTGGTACGAGTGGATCAGACACAGCAGTGCTGCTGGATTTTTAAACACTATGTCCACATACTGTCCACTCTATTAGACACTCCTACTTTGTTGGTCCACCGTGTAGCTGCAAAAATCTGAGACGATAGCTCATCTGTTGCTGCACGGTTTGTGTTGGTCATCCTCTCGCCCTTCAACGGTGCTCACAAGAAGCTGCCCACAGGCCGGATATTTTTAGTTGGTGGCTTATTCTTAGTCCAGCAGTGACACTGACATGTGTAAAAACTTCATCAACACTGTGGTATATGGTTCACACCAACACCTCGTCAGTGCTGAGAATGATCCACCCAAAGATTACCTGCACTGCGGTGGCCTGCAGCAGTCCTGACCACTGAAGAACAGGGTGAAAGAGGGCTAACAAAGTATGCAGAGCAACAGATGGACTACAGTCTGTAACTGTAGAACTAGAAAATGCACCCATATGGTAAGTATCGACTGTAAAAATTGGTGGAGGTGGTATAATGGTCTGGGGCTTTTTCTCCTAGACTGGGCCCTGTAGTTCCAGCGAAGGGAAATCTTAGTGCAACAGCATACAGACTTTCTAGAGAATTGAATACTTCCACCTTTGTGGTGGCAGTTTTGTAAAAGGCCCTTTCCTGTTCCAGTATGACTGCGCTTTCATGCTCAAAGTGAAGTCCAGAAAGAAACGATTTGCTGAGTTTGGTGTTGAACTTGACTAGCCTGCACAGAGCCCTGACCTCAACCCCATTACAACACCTCTGAGATGAACTGGAATGCCGACTGTGAGCCAGGCCTTATTAGCTACCTTCAGTGGCTGACCTCGCTAAAACTCTTGGGGCTGAATAGTAGTGAGTAGTATGTTCTGGAATCTACTTGAAATAAATATTAATACCCATCGTTTTGAAATGAAATATATGTAAATTAAACTTTAAAAGATTAAGGTTTTAGTTGGGGGTGGGCAATATGACAATATATTGTTGTTATTGTGATAAATATGTCAAGATATGCCTTTTTTGAGTATATCATGACTATCAGTACATGTCCGTACTTTTACAACAACAGCTGCATGGCCAGGGACAGGATGTAATGGAAAACATATCGGGAATACATATTCATAATACAGAATTAATATTATCCGATAGATGTAAATCTGCATGCAGCCCAAGTTATATTTTACAAAGGCAGCATTCCGAATACAGTTACCTTTTGAATTTTTAGGTGAATGCTTTTAGAATACTTATCCACTACATTTAAAAACTCTATGCTATCTTTAAAAAACAAAAAAACAAAACACACACCACCAATGCTAGTTTATTATGTTAAAAACAAGTGCATAGTGTGTAAAGTACCCTACAGAAAAACTCAATAAACGGCCTCTTCACAAATACCGTAGTTCCTGCTAAGGCCTGAGTAGACAGATACATTAATTTAGAGATCAGTTATGAATCTAGCATTGCTAAACTGAGGGATGACTAAACAGAACAGTCTCTTCAGCAGTGCACATGTTCACGATTGACTGATAAGCTTAGCATTTATGTTGTACTGCACTTGCGCACACGTTTTGCGGCAAGTTACATGCATGGCATTCACTGAAAATCCGACAATTTTTCTTGAAACATATTAACAGAACAATTAAATGAAGAAAACTGCCAACTAAAAACAGAGAGGAAGAGCATAAATTAAATAAAGATTACAACCGCAGAGTTTTTCCCATCTGCCTCGTCAACATGTATTCTGACCACGTTGGTTTTTTCATGTATTATCATAGAATATGTTACTGAATACACTTAGAACAATGTGTTAAGTGTCCAGCCATCCCTACTTTTTCAAAGTATTCTGCCCAACCCTGCGCATGCATCATAAAAAAGGTTTAGATATAGATCAGTTATAGAGAAACAACTACTGTGTAGTAACTGCTTAAACTGCAATGTAACTGCATTGCAAGTAGCTGACTGGCTGTCAACCAAATTTTTTTTTTTTTTCTTGCAGCAGATTAAGTCGAAAAACATCTACTGGAACGTGGCTCAAATGCATCTGATTCACTTCAGAAGTGAGTTATCAGGCTTAGTAGGCGTCTGATCAGGGAAATGACCAAACTGGGTAAGCTAGACTAAGGTCAGCCAATCACAATAATCTCTAAACGCTCCTGCATCCATGACCTGCAGTGAGAATGTCGGTGGAAGTAAACTATTCATAAATATTAAGAAATGTGAAAAGATGTTACTGATCTTTTGGAGGTTTGGCACTGTTGTTCATTCATCCCTAAAGTTGAAAAAGTTATAGATTAACCTTTGTTACACTATTATCAGGCAAGTTCGATCTGGGACAACATCCTTGCAAAAATGATTTCTATATGATGCCTAATGATAAGTAACATGACAAAAAAAATGTTAAGATCAGTTAGCGAATATAGTTAGCATTCCTTAGCTTAGCTGTGTAATGGATGCTCACCTACCAGGTAGCCTGAAGTGAAAGTTTGACGGACATAGCAACAACAGCTAAAAGAGGCAGGACTTTGCAAACGGTCAATTTCCATAGGAAACCCCCCACTACCCTCAGAGTTTTTTTATGTGATTCTAGAATTATTAATGTGGTTTTGGAATTAAATTGATGCTACTGTGACATCAAAAGCTGAACCCTCAGTAGAATTTAATTTAAAGCTATTGCTATATGTGGAACACCTGCACTGTTGGTGCATGTCATTTATTCCAACTTGTTCTCATTGTACATCATAAAAACACCATGTATTGTGATGTTAGATTCCGGCTATAATCATCCATGCTTTGTTTCAGTGCATCTGCTTGAAACCAGGAAACATTATGCTTTAAACTGTACTGACTTCTCTAAAATCATGAAATGAATTCAAACACATATGAAACTGTTAAACTAACACCCAAAAAGAATTGCTGGTTCATGTTTACCAAGTTGGCCAATGCAAAGAGGAAGACTTGCTCAGGCCAAACACTACAGTAGATGGACATCTGAAGGGTGGAAGTTGAAATGAACTATACGTGAACCCAACCACCATGCTTTTGTAAGGTGCATGGAGGATGAATTTATGAGTTCTTCATGCATGGTTCCAACTGTGAAGCACGGCGGAGGCAGTGCATGGACTGGGGTTGGTTTGCTGGCTACAGCTGGTCATCTTTATCAAACTCCTGACAGTCTTAGCCACAGCTATCACATCTCAGATTACATCTGTTACAGATAAGCACTGAAAAGATACGCCATTTGATGGTGAAGGTACATGAAGGACAAATAAAACTAAATATCTGGCCCTTCTGGGCTTCAGGCTTCAGTGCCATTAGTTTTGCATAAGACTTGACAGAGAAGTAAAAGAAACGCAACATATAAAGGCCCTGAATATATCTTTTAACTGGACGGCTCATCTGAGAAACCAAGACTTGGAGTCAGTTTCACAACTTGAAAAGCTTTCAAAAATGTAAATAATTTGACAGCTTTATCAAGCAGATTCAAACACGAAGATTTTAAAGACCTTTGTGTGTCATTTTTCTGGGTAGTCGATGTTTTTTTTTGTTTAAAAAAAACTTTAGAATATATACAAATAAACAATATATTAGAATTTCGTGTGCAATCAAATCTTTGTTATATTAAATCAGGTGGTGATGGAACTCAACAAATTCATGCAATAGCTAGTTTAAGCCAAAACATCAGGAACCAAACCTGTGCTCTTCTAAGCAACATATTGGTAACATTTTAAAAAATACAACATTTTTTTAAATCTTGCTCTCTTTTACTGGGTTTATTTGTATTTCCTCTAATGTCTAACGTTAGTGTTTCCTACATGCAAAAAAAAAAAACCTACTCTCAAGTAATGAGTTTTTGTCCCCTCTCTGATTAAGCTAAACATTAGAAGCTATTAAGTAAAATCAAATACTCACTTTTCCAAATTTGACCCCCTGTATAAACAGGGTGCCTTCTTTTGCAACCACATCCATAGCACAGTTTCACTCCACGTCCTTCAGCTCTGGTTCTCAGAGACACTTGACAGCGCAGCAGCTGGTGAGGGGAACTTCAGCACCGCGTCACAAACAAGTGGCCAAAAATGGTCGCCTGAGTTTCCGCTAAGCCTCGTACGTCTACAGTGCACACAAATTGCGCCACACACCAGCCACCAAACGGGTACATACCGCATCCCTTCTTGATGATGTTCAGCTTAGTCAAAAAAACGCCAGAGAAAGAAACTGTGAAATGAACAGAGCTAACATACTCCTCTGTATCTCACTAACAGGGCTTGGTTGTTTTCTAATTCTCACGATATGTGAAATCTCAAATAAATTCAGTGATGTTGAGGTCTGAACTCTGGGGTGGACAATCCATTGTTCTAAGAACACCAGAAGCTTCTGCGTTTGTTTTGCGAATTTTCTTCCCTTTTTCTTTTCTAAGTGACGTAAACATAAATGACTTGTATTTAATGGCTGCTCTGACTGGAAAATGAAATAAATGAAGGGTGGTATCTGACTTTTGCACAGCACTCTATAAACAAAAGATAAAATGTTTGGAATATTGAACCACTGTGCAAAGGGTCTCTATACACAGAGAATGAGCTCAATCTTCATTTTAATGACACAATAAATTCTGTACTTGTAAGCTACAGAAGAGGTGCTTTATATCAAAAAATGAACATCTCACTGAACACAGGAAAGGACAGAATATTAAAACAAAATAAAAAAAGACAGCTTCTAAAATAAAACTGTCAACATAAATGTTTGTATTTAACTATACTTAATAACAACAAAGCAATACATTGGTTCCCATCCCATTCCTATGCAACATCAAAAGAATATGCGCTAACGTGTCGGCGCATGATCCACTGCTGTATGTCTATAAAAGTCTGCAGGAATTAAATTCTTTCGTGTGAATTTTCACGACCTCACTTCTGCCAACTGAAGAAGCCGTTCCTCATCCATAAAGAAACAAAGTCCAGGTTGAAGGCAAGTCCAAAGCCTTAGAAGTCCATGGAGCTGCTGGCCAAGCAGTCTCTGCGGCTGATGTTGGTCACCTGCTTGGTCTGCATGGCCTCCAGTTTGGGACAGTCCGTGATACGATGACCCAAACCACCGCAGAACGCACAGCCTCTCTCGCCTTGATAAAAATAAAAGGAAAAAACAATACCAAGTCACATTTGGTAAAGCAAGAAAGTCATAGCAGTCATAAGAAAACCTTGTTTCTCCTATATAAACCTTGTTTGTTTTATCTCCACTATTATGTACGTAATGTTATGAGATTTTGAAGTCATTTCAAAATATTTCTAATGGTCAATCTTCATGAAATGTTAACACAATGTAAATAGAAGCTGTAATGCTCTGATGGAGTGAAGAAAATGAGTTATTGCGTCTTAATTTTAAAAGAAGTTATGAGGTTAATAAGACAGAAACCAAATAGTTAAAAATTCCCATGGAGCTGTTAGAGAGTGTGATTAAGGTCATGAACTGCTCACCTCCGATGTCCAACATGGCTTCGTCCCCTGTCTGGAGGACCTGCAGAACAGGTGGAACTTTCTGCTTGGCTTCGACCAACAAGGCCTTCAGATCCATCAGCACTGACTCTTCTGCAATGAGGAGAGGACAAGACAAGGCATCACACACTGCATTCTGAACACATTATCACATTGGCTACAGCAAAGTGCGTGTACTTTTTCATTTTTTTCAAGAATACTTTAATAAGGTATTTCCATTGTTTTTTTGTGTTTTCCTTTCATTTTACTAAATTTCTAAGTAATTTCAAATCAAAGAAAATCTATCATAGCACACTTTTCAATAAACCTTGCTCCTAATGACTGATTGTCCAATCATAGCTTAGCAACTTGGACAAGGCTTGGGCACCTCTGACGAGCTTTAAGAGTTTATCCACTAGCATTGTGTGAGGCATTTTTAAAAATTGAATAGCCAATATTTGGAGGGGAGAGCGAAATTGTACCCATTTATTAACCCTCTTGTCTTCAAATTTACTAACTTTTTCTTTTATCCTTGGGATCAATTTGACCCCAGCAATTTAAACCTCCAGGAAATATCAAGTTCTTGTTTTACCCTCCCCCATGTCTTGTGGACTATCGGAGGTTCTCGCACTAATACAGGTACGGTTATGTTAGAATAGGGCTCCAAAGCAGAGGGATTATTTTTAAAGATTACAAAATTGCATGTTAATGACCTTAATTATCACCCAAAACAACTAAAACAAATATGTATAAAATGTTGATATTTCTTATGCTTCATACAGTTAAAACAGAAACACTGTTATACTACAATATTTTCATACATTTTTATATTATTGTCTATGTTACTCTATAATAGCTAGATCAACTCTCAGTATTATTACTTTTGATACATCAGCACATTTAAAGGACTCTTATCATGGAAAACAAAATCGCCTTGTTTTTTTTGTTTTTTTTT
>JAILXH010110986.1:19983-33154 GCA_023558415.1 Piaractus mesopotamicus
CCCACCGAGAATCGTCCCAGTGCTCTCAAATGGTCAGTCCAGTCCATGTGAACAACCAAACAAAAAAAACCTGACTTGAGCAATACATCGGATTTGGGCTATTTTTACCTACAGTCTGAAGGTAATATTGGAGGATGTATATGTGGAAGTATCAGAAAGTTTTGTCAACCTTTTTAAAGGTTTTGTAGATAGACAAGTCAATTGTTGCGCTGTACTGACACTTTCAGCAACCACAGATGTTGACTGTGCGCTGACAGAAGTTGTTTGGCAGAAAAACGCCAACTTTACTAATAACGCAGCTAGAAAAGCCATTTAACAATTACGTTCATGTTGAATAGTCACTGCTAGCACACATTCATTCCATGCCTCATCAGTGATCCTTGAAGACACAGTGTTGACTAAAGTGAAAGGATGTCAATGCTACATACTGGAGGTGGGGTCTTCTGTAAGCACTCCAGAAGATACACCATTTTAGCTTCCTCTTTGACATACTCCACTTCCTGTGAGAAAAAAAAAAAAAGGCAAGAAAAGCAAGATGTTATGCTGGATAAAGCGTGAGAGACTAACACATTCACTCCTAAATAACACGCAGATAAAATTCTCAGCTGTAGAATCTCTGCGACAATCTGTACGTCAAGTCATGCTACAACTCCACTAACAACTCAAATCCTGGAGTACTAAGGATCAGAAGGATAACTTAACTGCCCAGCCTTGCATGAGCCAAATCAGGTGTGTTAGTGCAAAGAAACTTTTAACTTCTGTCCCTTTTACTGGCTGTGTTACAGCCCCTGTGGCAAGCCTCAGAAAGTAGGGCTCTAAGTAGTGTGTAAAGTAGGACAGGGAGGTACAGTGTCCTTCACAAATATTGGCACCCCTAGTAATTAAGAACAAAATGAGCTGTTAAAAATATTCTTACTTACTGATCCTTTTGAGCTTTCATCCAAAATATTAGCATAAATCTAATCTTAATTAAAGGTATAATGACTGAAAGAAAAAACTACGTCATGAAATAATTTTTCCACAATTATTGGCACCCCTAGAAATTCTTAAGAGTTAAAACTAAGTCAAGAGTATTCCTATTCATATTTTATGTTTTAAAGCTTAACTGAGTTATAAAGAACACTTAAACGGTCAACCTTGACTTCCTGTGTGAGTGGGGGATATATATATATATATGAGATGAAACAAAGGTCAACTTCCCTCAGTCACCCTTTTCTATGACCAGAGAATAAAGACCAGAGAACAAAGTACTAATGTACGACAAAAGGTTGCTGAGCTGCAGAAATCAGGAAATGGCTATATGAAAAAAGCTATACAGTTGAAAATGCCCATTTCCACCATCAGGGCTATAATTCAGAAGTTCAAAGCAACAGGAGATGTTAAGAATCTGCTGGGAAGAGGACATATGTCTATACTGACCCCATACATAGTGAGCAAGATGGTTAGAGTGGACAAAGAAACTCCAAAGATCACAAATGGGAAATTGCAGACATTAGTTAGGTCTTGGGGTGAGAACGCCTCACAAACCACAATCACACACCACCTATATAACCACAAGTTGTGTGGGGGGCGTTGCCAGAAGGAGGCCTCTACTGTCAAAGATCAGCAAAATCAAGCACCTATACTTTGCTAAATGTTGCTGGAATTTTCAGGTGGGGCATGTTGTGTGATCAGATAAAACCAATATGAGGTGCTTAGCAACAAACACCAGAGGCGAGTTTGACGTGGACACAAAGATAACCATGCAAAAAAGCACCTCATCCCCACTGTGAGGTATGGTGGTGGATCTGTGATACTGTGGAGCTTTTCTTCTTCCAAAGGCCCTGGACAACTTGTGTGGATTCATGGTCTCATGGTATCATGGACAACAAGTACCAGCAGATATTCAATCAAAACCTGACTGCTTCAGCCAGGAAGTTTAAACTGAGCATCTTCCAGCAGGACAATGATCGAAAGCATGTTACACAATCAACACAAAAATGGTTCACTGACCACAGAATTAAGGTTTTGCCATGGCCACCCCAGTCCCCTGACCTAAACCCCATAGAAAACCTGTGAGCTGAGCTGAAGAGCAGAGTCCACAGTGTGGATCTCAGAATCTGAAGGATCTGGAGAGATTTTGTAAAAGGATCAGATCACTTGCCAAGTGTTCTCCAGTCTCATTATGCATTATAGGAAAAGACTCAGAGCTGTTGTCTGTGCAAAAAGAAGCTTGTTCATCAATAAGATTTAGTCTTTCAAATAAAGGTTAGATTTTTGTTAATATTTTGAATGAAAGACCAAAAGGATAAGTAATAACAAATGTTTTTTACAGCATGTTTTGCTCATATTTACCAGGGGTTCCAATATTTTTTTCCAATAAAAATTTTTTAGCTGGTTTAGAGAATGTCACCTTGCCTCAGAGAGCAACAACTGAGCCAATTTCCATGCAGCCATTGAAGCTAAACAAACAGAGATGTCTTACAAAGTAAATCACATGTATGTGAGCACTTTAAATTTTTGGATGATAGGAGAAAGAGGCTGGTATACCATGGAGGCAGGACATGTTTTCAAGTATAGTGATTCTTATCTAAAAACTGCCATATGTCCAATTCACAATGCCTCTGCTCTTTTTTCATTTGTTTCAGAGTTAAACAGTTTAACAGAACATTTAAAAATTGACAGCACAAACAGCAGATCTTTTGTTTTGACAAAATTTTAAATTCTACAGAAAGTAGAAGTGTGTGATTTGACTGGATCGCTACGAAGTTTACGCTCCCCTCACATGCAAAAGATAAAAATGTGACCGGTTCAAAGGACAGACAACAAAAAAACATTTCAAAAATTATTGTTTTTAAGGGTGGGTGTTTCTCTTTCAGAATCCAAAGCCTTAAAACTCTGTTCAGGCGTGTTACCTGAATGACATCCAAGCTAGCAGCTCCAGCTCGTCCCACATTGATGGTGATGGGTTTGACCAGCGCGCTTTTAGCAAAGTTCTGAATCTTTTTGGGCATGGTGGCACTGAAGAGCAGCGTCTGTCTCTGGCCCTAAACCACAAACGCAAACATCCAGCATGCATTGCTCAATAAAGATCACAACAACGTTCACAACAATCAGAAACTACAATTGAAAAAGTAGAGTGAAACTAAATTTCTGATTACTGATTGCAAAAATATCCTACAAGCATCACAAATTCTAAAAATAGCCTACATGGACGGATACAAAGCAGCTTAAATGCTGGTTACACAGGCTCATTTAATTCGTACCTTAAAATAAGAGAAGATGGTTCTGATGTCCTCCTCAAAGCCCATGTCAATCATCCTGTCAGCCTCATCTAGAGCCAGGTAGCGGCATATATCCAAACTCACCATCTTCTTATTCAGCAGATCCATCAGCCGGCCTGGGGTGGCCACCATCATATGCACCCCGCTGCAAAATACATTACCCTGGGTTTACATCAGCCTTTAAAGGCATGCCAATTAACTGGTTGCTTCCACATCTTAGTTTTTAGCTTGTTTATTAATGCTACTAGTCTTTATGTGGTGCCAAAGCAAAAGAAAAAAAAAAGATCTGCCATTTCATGTGGCAACTACATCTACTTCCCCTAAGTGTTTCTTTAGAAAAGGCAGCCTCTTAGAAGTTTACTAAATACACCTTAGCACTACTAAGAGCAAGAAACTATGATGATAATAGGAAGTATAAGAATACACCAATCTATACAATCATCTTCCACTGCTTTTACTTTCCCTTTGACACATATATTCTTAAAGTGTCCCAAGACTACCATCAGAATACTAGTAAGGGACAAATTAAATTTAATGATAAATTAATTGGTTTAAAAATTAATAAAAAAACTTTAAAAAAAACATTAAAAAACAAGGCCACTAAACTGAACCAAATGCCTTAAACTAAACTCTAAACCATGGAATAAACTGTGTAAAAACAGTTTTTTTATTCTGATTTTTTTTACATCTCTGCATGATTCAATTGTTAGGTTGTAAAGAAAGTCATTCAAAGCATTTTGATGCGAAATTCTCTGTTCTGATTTTTTGTTTCTACAAACAGTGATAATGTGAACCAGACATACAAAGTGTTTCATGCTTCGAAAAACTACCACACAGGAAACTGTTAGCTACATGAAGTGGTCACAAATATGTTGCTTTATGCTTGAGATGTCGGTTTATGACAGTTTTTGAGATGAGGTTTTGGGCTAATGCTTTGGTTTTAGGACAAAATAGTCCCCAAGAATAGTCCTTTTTTCCATTAAAATAATTTTCCATCATCAAATTACACATAAAAAACTCAGAAGACGTGTAGATTGGCCTGTTGTTTTGGATAATAAATAAAATTGCTGCATTTTTGTTGCAAGACGTGACTCCTGGTTCCTATCACCAACACAGTAAGTAAATCACAGTTTTTCACCAATGGTCCTTTTCTTATCAAACCACTCTGAATGGCTTTTATACCATCTCAATGATTTAACTATGATGATTTAAAAAAAATAAACCATAGGAGGCATTCCTGTTTAAGCCACGGACTTACTGTTTGACCACTTCCATCTGCTCTTTCACTGACATCCCTCCGATACACAGGGCACAGCGCAATTGGGGTGCACCTTCATCCTCTAGCAACTTGCAGTAATACTCAATGATGCCATGAGTCTGTCTCGCCAGCTCCCTCTGCAGGCACAAAGAGGCACAGCAACAATCAACACCACCAAGCTTATATCAAAACGCATTGACCAGGAACAAAAAAAAACAAAAAACAATGTACAACTTCTAAAAGATTCATCAGTTTTAGGAGAACATTTTTAAAATTGAGAGCCCTCACTCTACCACAATTGCTACTGAATCAAATCAGCTTAAAAGATTTACAAATCAAAACATTTTAGGAGCTCTCTCGATAGTGAGGGGGTATTCGAACGCTTATGTTTTTGTTATTTAATATACTTTTAGTACATTTATCCATTTCAGATTTCTAAACATGTCTTTCAACATTGTACTTATAAGTATATAAAAAGAAATAAACAAATATATGCTAAAAAAACAAAAAAACAAAGTTGATGAGGGCAGTGTTCCGACACTATATTCAAATATGTAAAAGTTAAAAATGCACAAATAAAATCCTAGATATTACTGCTGTAAAAAAATAACTTTTGAAAATCTTGTTTAAATTTCCCCTAATGTCATTATAAAAGACATTAGCAGTGTTTGGAAAGATTTCATGCAACAAGTAGCAACCACGATGAAAGTGAAGGAGCTAAAGTTCTCAGGGAAAACAATACTAAACAACACTTGAATGAAAAAGGCTACAGAGCCATAGCAAACACCTTAAACATCCATGTCAGTACAACTGGTTTGATAATATGCAAGTGAAAAGTTTCATGGGAACTGCACCACAATCATCTCAGTTCGTACACCCCACACTAGTATAAACACAGAGATGTGACATTTGCACACAAGCATTTAGACAATTCCAAAGTCTTTTGGAACAATGTACTCTGCTCAAAGAAAAACAACAAAGAGAAATCTTTGGAAATAATTCAGCTTGTCATGTTTGGCGAAAGAAGGGTGGCTGAGATTGTTCCAAAAATAAAACACCATACCCACAGTGAAGTATGAAGGTGGGAGTATCACGATATGGTGCTTCTTCTCTATAAAATTTATTACATATGAGTGCAGCAGGACTGGGACATGTTGGTGGAGAATTTAATCTCATTGGCCAAGAAAGTGAAGAATATGAACTGGAGATGATGAACGTTTCAACAAGACAATGACCCCAAACATACAGCCAAAACAACTTAAGACTTGTTTCTTCAAAAGAAGGTGAAGGTGCCTGCATGGCCTAGACAGTCTCCTCATTCCTAACAAAAATTTAAGGAGCGTTCTGAAACTGCCAGTCTATCAGATCCTTGTAACCTTGGGGAATTGGAGATGGTTTGAAATGGGCCAAAACTGAACCACAATGCTGCAAAAAGCTAATTACAAAGTACTTGCACCTTTTTTTATCAATTTATTTCTTTAAACATATATTTGTTTATGCTTATTAATTCATACTGTTTACATTGGGTATGCAAATGTATAGTGGATATATGCACTGGAAGTATATTAAATAACAAAAGTGTCTGAATACTGGTTATTCATATACTGGTCATGCATATGATCCCATTCCCTGATTTGGACTCCCAAAGAAAAGGAACTTGGCAGCTATTCTGTGATTAAATGTGCTTAATTGAATATGAACCTAATCATTTACAGTGTATTGAGTTGAAAAGTCAAACAGGATATCACAGAGGATATGTATTTGTGTGCATATGCATGCATACGTACAGAAGGACAGATGATGAGTCCGTAAGGCCCCTCTCTCTTGCAGAAGGGCAGTCGCTTCTCTTGCTCCAGACAGAACATGATGATGGGCAGAGTGAACACCAGAGTCTTTCCTGAGCCCGTGAAAGCAATGCCAATCATATCTCTGCCAGACAGACTGCAGGAAGAGGTAGAAATCATTAACTATTTACAGGAACATGCAGGCAGTCATGCATCACTTCCACCATGCAGGATGGAGAAAATAGTATTTTGTCTCTACATTTGGTAATAGTTCTGGGAAGTTACAAGAGCATTCGAATTGAACTTGCATGGTAGGGATGCCTTGGATCTGAATAGGAGTTGGATGCACAATTCCTTTCTTCTTCAGGCCCTTCAGAATTGCTATAAAGTCAAAAGATATTAGCAGTTAAAGCGTATTTACAGATATATAAACCTTGAATTACTTTGGAAAAGAAAAAAACAATACTCCCTAAAGTTTTCAGTTACCTTGAGGGAACTTCATTTCTCTGAAGCTTTTAATTGGGGGAGGAATACCATCACCCTCTACCAGAATGTGGTACTTCTTCCGCACCCTCTCATGTCTTGCTGTTGGCATGCTTAAAATGTAGCGGGGGGCCTTCCAGCTTAATGCAGTGAAAAGAAACATACTTTGAGAATGCATTCGGTACCGCATAGAATGCAGCTGTTTTACTCATGGAATAAACATTTAATTAATCTGAATACACACTGAAAGCAAGTGAAAAAAAAGCTAAAAATGAATGAAAGCCAGCATATCCAGGTGAAAAAAAAAATAAAAAAGATATACATAAATGCCAATTTGCTAAGTGTTCATCTCTAGCCTTCATTCATTATTATTCAACTAAGCATCTTTGGTGAAGTGACACATTAAAATACAACATATGAAACTGAATCTAGTATACATTACCTTGTTTTAATGGGGTCTTCATAGGTGATACCTTTGGCCATTTCCTTGACAGACATTAAAGCTGAAACAATGACACATCCACTCATTTAAATACTGCATTCATTACACATTAACGTACACCATTTAAAAGTTTAGAATCACTTTTATATGTTTTATGTACAATAATAACTGAACCAAAGATTGGATTTCAATATTAAACCATTTTCCAAAATATATATTTTTTATCTACTTTATTCAAAATTTGATCTCCATTTTTTCAAGTATGATGAACTGTGGATATTTGCTGTAATTAATTGATTTACCATATTTATTATTTTATATAATTATTTGGTTGTGACACATAAAATTGATGCATTGATATAACCTTTCATTTGAGATCAGAAAATAATCATAACAAACCATAACAAAAATTCTGCTCCAAATAATAAAACACATCCCTTTTTTTATAAACATAAAGCACTGCCAAGAAAGTTGATGAGAATGAGCACTTTGTTATAACTGCATCATAACTGTCAGAACAAAACCTTGTATCTCTATTTTACTAAAGGAATTCAAAACTGACACCTGTTGTTTAAACTGTGTTAAAGTTTTATGATGAACAGACCGACAGAAATTATCGCTCCAATAACTTCCATTCAAAGTTAAAAGTTAAGATTGAAGTTAACAAAGTTATATTATTTTGGAGATACAAGGTTTCGCTGCAACAGCGATGATATATAAACTATACAACTATATAACAGTCATATACTTGCCTCGGCCTTCAGCCACACTTTCCAGAATTTTCTCTTCCTCCTTCAGCTGTTTCTCCTTTGCTGATTCCTTCCGGGCTGCACACACAAAAAAAAAACAAAAAACAAAACAACAGTTCACAACATAAATTTACAGTCCCTACAATAAGCTATGGGAAGATAGCAAAATTGCTTTTAGAAAACAGACGGCGCAGTATCCTTTTTACACAAAAAATAGAAAACTGTGTGCCAAAATCTGCCTGTTAGACAGCAGGACCTAACGTATGTATCATACCCTCAGCTTTCTCCTTTAGGTGCTGGTGCTGGTCCAGCAGGCTGACGTTGGATCGGGGTCCAAGACCCTCATCTTCATCTTTTTGTTCTCCTCCACTGTCCTTCTGCTCCTCCTCCGTCAGACCCTTCCCTCGCAGACGCATCATTTTTTGCAGCTAAGGAGTCATCATAAACGTTAAATACCAGATCAGAAATTTGTTATGAGGAACATTTGGGTCATGAACTAGGCATTTATTACAGGCTTATAATACACAGGATTTTGCCTCTATGCAACTTCATGTCTAAACCATCATTACCTTCCCAACAATTAAAATAAACTGAAGTGTAAAACAAGAAACACAACGCCCAGTACTTACCATCTGCTGTTTTCTAATCTTAACTGGAACATAGGGCACATAGTCATCCTCATCAGAAGGTCCGGATGCAGAGTTCTCATCTGCATAGTTTCGCTAGAAAATAAAAGGTGACAAATATGACCTCACACTGTGGTATACAACGTGTCCAAACGTTTGTAGACACCTGCTCATCCAATGCTTCTTCTGAAATCAAGAGTATTCATAGTGAATTTGTCCCCCCTTTGTTACAGTTGCAGCTTCTACTCTTCTGGGAAGGCTTTACACTAGAGGTTAGAACATTGCTGTGAGGATTTGACCGCTACAAGAGCATCAATGAGGTCTGGTACTGATGTTGGATGATTAGTTCTGGATTAAAAATGCCACTCTAACTCAACCCAAAAGAATGAGATGGAGCTCCATCACTTTAGAGAGGAGATGCCACTGCTCCACACCCCAGTGTTGAAGAGCTTTATATCTATATAGTTTGGAAATATTTTGTACATGAATTTGATCAAATAACCTTTGATGATTATAAGATGTGACACATGTAGAAAGTATCCTGCACAGTATACAGATCCTAGTCTCTTTGCACTGCACATTCTAGTAATTTATAGTGATGTTCAAACACAACAGACATATTAACTCCTTACTGAGTCCCTTATGGGCTTAAAATGGGAGTGTCTGGCCAGGGAGACAGTAAACTCGGATTGTTAGGGCACTTCTAGATCTGGGGATCACCTCTCTAAGTATTACCTGCTCCAGCAGTACACCGATCAGCCCCAACATTAAAACCACCTCCTTTGTTTTCCCAACATTCTTTGTCCATTTTATCAGCTACTCTTATCATATAAGTGCACTTTGTAGTTCTACAATTACAGACTGTAGACCATCTATTTCTCTTCATACTTTGTTAGCCCCCTTTCACCCTGTTCTTCAGTGGTCAGGACCCCCACAGAGCAGGTATTATCTGGGTGGTGGATCATTCTCAGTTCTGCAGGGACCCTGATGTTGCGCTGGTACGAGTGGATCAGACACAGCAGCACTGCTTAAGGTTTTAAACACCTCAGTGTCACTGCTGGACTGAGTATAGGTCACAAACCAAAAATATCCGGCCTGTGGGCAGCATCCAGTGACCGCTGATGAAGGATTAGAGGATGACCAACACAAACTGTGCAGCAACAGTTTGTCTGTAGATCTACAAGGTGGACCAACAAGGTAGGAGTGTCTAATAGAGTGGACAAAGAGTGGACACGGTGTTTAGCACCGCTGTGTCTCATCCACTCGTACCAGCGCAACACACACTAACACACCACCACCACGTCAGTATCACTGCAGTGCTGAGAATAATCTACCACAAATAAATAATAATATGTGGTGGTACTGCCCACCAAAGAACAGGGTAAAAGGGGGCTACTAAAGTATGCAGAGAAACAGAGGAACTACAGTCTGTAATAATAGAACTAGAAAGTGCTCCTATATGGTCAGTGGAGCTGATAAAATGGACAATGAGTGTAGAAACAAGGAAGTGGTTGCAATGCTATGGCTGATGGGTGTATATAAATGGCCTGATACATGTAACCTCATTAAGGACTACATCATGAGCTGATGAGCAAGACCAAGCGTGCCGAGTCAGGGAAAACAGTAGTTCCCCGGGACTGGAGTTGGGGAGCCTGGTTTTGTTTATTTGGCAACTACAACTACAGTATTTGACCATTCTGCCCCGTAATCTTCCCGTTACGTTACTCCCTGTTCCATTTTAATCTTGTGAAGGGCTTGGTAATTAGCTAGCTGATGAAGCGAGTCAGGACTGTTAGTGCAAGAAAACACTAAACGTGCACAAAGGGGGAACTTTACACCAGAAACAGGTCAGGAAAACACCAAGCTAGAAAGCTAGCGAGCTGGCTAACTGTGGCTAACTTGGCTCTAATACCACACAGAGAACATATAACACCACACATTATCACACTATCTAGCTACACAACTCAGTCCAGGACCAGAGAACACAGTTAGCTATCTAGGTCATACAAATGCTGAATTCACTTAATGAGCCAGAGAAACCCGAGAAAACGAGCGAAGCAGCTAGGTAGGTTAGCTAACTAGCTAGCTTACCAGCAAGTGTGCTAACCAGCTAGCTAGCAAAATGTCCGTGAAGACAGCTGATTAAATAACTTTACTTTACTCACCTTCCTCGGTCTGTCTTCCGCGTCCATTGTGCGGAGAGACAGGTTTTAATTCTGTATTTGACTTTTGTGTTAAAATGTTACGTGAAAGTGGAGAAAATCGGTTCAGTTCTTCAGAGAACTGCTACTGTTTACAGCCTCGGCACAGAAACACTGACGAACACAGCACGAGCTCTACGGCAAGCGGACGAGGCCAAACTAAACCGCGTGGGGAAAAATCGCGCAGGTTTGAAAGGCTTAAAAATGTAAAGTATCAAATGTTGTATCACTCTTTACAAGAGAGTAATGGTTTTTAAATGCACAATGACGTGAACATTAATCAAAAAATAAGAAATAGTTATATAAATGCAGGGACATACAACATGAAAAAAAAATTACAACAATTCCCGATAAATCCCAGATAGCAGGCAGTTTTGGGCCGATTCTGGCTTTCCTATGTGAGTGTTGGCTGACTACCGGGTAGATGTCAGGCATGTGGGCCAGAAAAGGGCCAGATCCTGGACAGCTTCATACCATTTTGCCTCGTGTCTACATTTGTGGGACAATTCTGCCGTGAATATTGTGGACCAGCGATGTAGTTGGGTCAGATTGGGACCAATTTTGGGCCATATCCTATAGTTCTACTCACGTTACAGCGTGTGGGCCAGATCTGGGCTGAGGACCCAGCCATATACTGGGCCAGAACAAACCAAGGATGTGGCCCACAAGTGAGCCAGACTAATTTTGCTAACTGGGATATCAAACATATAAAAATGCCAGAGGGAATTTGCAAATTTGAAAGGCCTGAAAGGTGAAAAAGTATCAAATCTTATCACTCAATAAGAGAACATTACGAAATCACTGTGATTTTTGCATAGGAAAAAAAAAATACTGAAAAGAGTAAAAAGCTTAAGAAGGAACCACATCACAGAAATTTTCCTCACTTTTTTCCCCTCTGATGTTGTACACATGACCACTTTATTAGGAACACCTGTACACATACTCATTCATGCAATGATTCAGCCAATCATGTGGCAGCAGTGTAGAGCATAAAATCTGGCAGATGTGGACCAGGAGCTTCAGGTCATGTTCACATCAACCATCGGAACGAGGAAAAAAAACATGATCTTGGTCACTTTGATTGCGGCATGATTGTTCTCAGAATCTCAGAATGCACAATACATCGAACCTTGAGGTGGATGGGCTACAACAGCAGAAGACCACATCAGGTTCCACTTCTGTCGGTCAAGAATGGAAAGCTGAGGCTGCACTGTGGGCACAGGCTCACCAAAACTGGACCACTGAAGCCTGGAAAAACCTATTCTGATGGATCTCGATTTCTGCTGAGGCTCACAGATGGTAGGTTCAGAATTTGGCACCAACAGCATGAATCCATGGATCCAGGCTGCACTGTGTCATCAGTTCAGGCTTTTGGAGGTGGTGTAACGGTGTGGGGAATGTTTTCTTGGCCCACTTTGGGCCTGTTAATACCTATTAATCATTGCTTGAATGCCACAGCTTATTTGAGCATTGTTGCTGACCATATGTATTCCTTCACAATTTAGCATCTAACATCTACTTTCTGCGTGATAATGTACCATATACCTTATCATAAGTCATCTCAAACTGGTTTCATGAACATGACACTGAGTTCAGTGTTCTTCAGTGGCCTTCCCAGTCACCAGATCTGAATCCAACAGAACACCTTTGGCTGCACATAAGTGCACTTTGTAGTTCTACAATTACAGACTGTTCTGTTTCTCTGCATACTTTGTTGGCCCAGTTTTGCCCTGTTATTCAATGATACTGGTAAGGATGTGAGAAGACCAGACACAGCAGTGTTGCTGGAGTTTTTCAACACCTCAGTGTCACAGCTGGACTGAGAAAAGTCCACCAAACAGAAATATCCAGCAAACAGCATCCTGTGAGCACGGATGAAGGACTAGAGGATGACCAACACAAACTGTGCATCAATAGATGAGCTACTGTCTCTGACTTTACATTGATAAAGTGGGCCAACAAGGTAAGTGTGTCTGATAGTGGACAGTGAGTGAACAGTGTTTAAAAACTCCAGTGGCACTGCTGATCCACTCATACCAGCACAACATACACTAACAAATCACATCCTATGGGGTCCTGACCACTGAAGAACAGGGTGAAAGGGGGCTAACAAAGTATGAAGAGAAATAGATGGTCTACAGTCTGTAATTGTAGAACTACAAAGTGCACTTATATGATAAGAGTAGCTGATAAAATGGACAAAGAATGTTGGGAAAAAAAAGGAGGTGGTTTTAATGTTGGGGCTGATCGGTGTACTGCTGGAGCAGGTAATACTTTGAGAGGTGATCCCCAGATCTAGAAGTGCCCTAACAATCAGAGGATACTGTCTCCCTGGCCAGACACTCCCATTTTAAGCCCATAAGGG
>JAILXH010111042.1:9155-20055 GCA_023558415.1 Piaractus mesopotamicus
CTTCAGCAGGAACTGAGCTGGTACAGGAAGCAGCCAAGAAGTCACGTGCAGTAGTGACATCGATAAGAGCTGCCGGGTTTCGGATCAGAGGAAGAGGGTGAAAAGGCATTGCTACTTTCTCTCCCTCCTTCCTCTCGGCCCACGTAGATAAGCACCCTCCAGAAATCACAGTCATGAGAAAATACAGTCCTCCTGCATGCAGTGTGCAGAGCAGTGTAATCTATATACTCAGCCTGAAAAGAAAACACAGATTTCCCTGCAAGCCCGGGCCTTTCAGCACAGCCCATGCTGATAAGACTGTTGTACCTTCAGTCTCCAACGTATTCAATTTGATATCAATAAAAAAAAGCACCTTTTTTCAAATCAGAGACATTGTAAGTAGAGTTTTTCCCTCTTTCTTTGTGCCTATAAAAGATTCATGCTCAACCTAAGACACTAGTCCAAACTGAGCGTGTTGGTCTGTTGTCATTTTTTCCTTTAGAAAGCTGTTGGAGCTGCATTTCAAACTTCACTTCTTCAGAGCCTTTGTTAAGTTTGTTTCTGATGGGAGCTCATCTGTTCTTTCCTTTTCGTTCAGAGTTGTTTATTTCATACTTGGTGCTGTTGAAACTGAAGCCGTAGATGATGCTGAATTACACCGAACATGCTGAATTATCATCACTGCCACACTGATATGAACTATTGACTTTTTAAAAATGTCTACTAACCAGTTCAGTGAGTGCTGTATATTAGGGTGTGAAGATTATAGGTTTTCTTTTTTGAAGGTGCATTTTAACAGATTTAATTTCTTTAACGGGCTCTTATCATTGGCTTATCATGAACCTAATTTTCCTTGTTTCTTTTAAATGAAAGTTTGATGTAGTATGTGTAGATTATTGAAGTTTCAAGATATGCCATTCATTACCCAGTCCATACAGTCCATATATGAAAACTAAGCAGAATTTAAAAATTATTGTTTTTAGTGATGTCATAAAAAAAAACAGCTCATTTGCACGTTTCCACCTGTTCAGCCCAGGGCGGTGCGGCCCCACCCATTCATGCTAAAGTTATAGCATTTCGGCCTGGACTGCTTTTTGAATGAGGCGCTATAGAGGGCAGCCATACAGAATGTAGCTCATTTACATATACACAACATAAATACACAGGATCAAAAATGGTCAGTTTAATTCTAATGGCTAAAGAGAGGTTGGAGAATGGTCTGTGTTTTGGTATATAAAACCACAGAAACATAAGTGGACCTCAAAAAAATAAAAGACAAGAAAAATGTTGGATATGGGCTCTTTAATGGCCTATGAACGAATTAGCATTATTACTTTAGTGACCTATAAGAGAATCAGTGTTCTTACACTTTTAAATATAAAGGTGCCTAAAAGTGTTCTTTGAAGCAATGCCACTGAAGAAACCACTTTTGGTTCCCTAAAGAACCTCTGAATAGATGGTTCTGAGGTTTTTGTAAATGAAATGTATGAGTGTGAAGAACATTTTTGAAGTTTTAAATGTAATGGTTCAATACCATTTAAAGCTTTTATAGAAGTTTTTTCCCCCTAGAACCATTTATCCAAGCCAGGAAACACGCAGGAACCTTTTTCTTTTTTTTTAAAAGCTCTTTCTCTTTTTTTTCTTTCTTTTTTAATTGCTAACTGATTGAAAAACGTGGGTTCTCAAGGTTGACAGTGATAATCCTGAAAAGAGACTTCAGTTAAGCTGCTCTTCTGTGTGTGTTTTCTCTGCTGTAATACTCAGCCTTGTGTCACAATATAAAACCATATATGTTTTGTATCTGTATCTTAGTGCTGGAGGAGCTTTTTCAGGTGACCTGAAGAAACTGCATCTTATTTGTGATCAAAGGATGTTTTTCCAAAGTTTTATTTGCTGTGCATGTGTGTGTTGTGTGAACTGTTTTTCTGCTTCAACCTTTTCTCCATTTCAAACTGACCCTGAGTGTGTACATCTTTACGATTACTAATCTTTTCATTCACATATACATATATGCTACCATTTGCTTAGTTACATTGAATCCAATATTCACAAGCTCTTTTCCAGCTGTCCTCCTCATATACTTTAGCAAATTATGGGAAATAAAAGCAGATCATTGATAAATTGATTAGGCATCAATTGATCAGGATTGTGGAGTGACAGTGGACTCTAAATCCTGTCATTTGCATAGACCCTGCCTGAGCCTGCCTCTCAGCTCCACTGGGTCATTGATCAGAATGGATCTGGGTGGAACCAGTAAGCGAGACCAGGAGCAGACCACTGGAGCCAATTAAAAGAGTTTCAGTGAGGACAGTCAGCTGTCCCACAGCTGTCCCTCAATCTGTGTCTGCTCAGTCTGAGTTTGGTGATTACTGAACTTGTACATATATTAAATCTTTTTTTTCTCTGCTGTAAGGTTTTCCTGAGAAGTGATTTTGTATTGACATATCCTCAGAAGTCCATATCACTGTAAACTTTTTTTTTTTGCTTTTTTTTAATTAGAAGAGTTGATGTAATTGCAAAATGCAATCCATATGTGGTAGCTAAGCTGCCCATTTTGAATCTGTGGTTGGGATTTTATATATGATTAAACGTTGATTAAACATTGTGCTGTTCCTGGCAGTCCGGAAGCAAATGTTTAATTGCAAGAGGTGTGCATTCCTACTATAATATTTGACTGTCCGTAAGGGTTAATAAAGGAATAAACGGTTAACCAGGTGCAAGAAAAAAAAAACTACAGCCTAAAAAACATAAACGGAATTTGACTGAAATCATTGTTGGGCTATAAGCTGCGGTGGTTAGGTGAAAGTACTGGGTCAGTACCCTTTAGTGTACTGTTAACACATAAGGTTGCCATTTGGCTGTATTGTTAGCCTGTATGTTTTCTCCATCTTCCCATAATGGAACATGATGAGTACCAGAATAGAGGTTTCAGTATTCGAATACTGGCACCTCAGATGGTTAACTTGAGCACTCATGCAAATACTAGTCATTGCCGCCTTGCAGACTTCCAGACTTCCAGAAGTATTTTTTTTTTAGAGCAGAGGTCATTAACATATAGCAGTTTAAAGTTTTGGTGACGGTTTTTGATACACAAAACCCACACAAACATTATAAGTGGACCACAAGAACAGTGTAGAATACGACCCCTCTTTAGATCAGATGTGATGCATAGAAAACAGACTCGAGCTTCTCTTAAACTGATGTCATCATTCAGTGAGTGTTTCTCTGGAAAGGTATGGTGGTCTGCTGTGGCTGTTGTGGTTAGAGGGGCTCTAAGACAGGAAGTGTGTGTTTGCTTAGCTCTGCAAAACTAAAAACTGTGTGGTCAGGAGCAGTAGGCTGTGGTCATCTCTCTCCCTCTCTCCTTTCTCTTCGCTCTCTCTCCTCCTCCTCCTCCTCCTCCTCCAGTCTGTCCAGCAGCAGGGGTAGAGTGGGCTTAGGGCCTGACTGAGTGCTCCATGAATAATACACCATTGTTATCACTCTGCAGCCGGCCCTCTTTTACAATGAAACGGTCTTAAAGCATGAAAGATTTACCATCTTGTCTCCATTAAAGAGGTGGCTGCGGCCATGCTGGTGACTCCGCGTACCTGGGAATCACCTTCAGTTTGGAGCAAGTGCCAGAGAGAGAGAGGTGAAGCAGAAGGTGAGAGAGAGAGAGAGAGAGAGAGAGAGATCAGTAGTACTCATCAAAGAGAGCATACATCATATGTTCTTCTCAGGAGCATGAAAAGATTGTGAAGTTCTCCCATCGCTCCTGCCATTGAACAGAGGGAAACCTTACACCCATAGCAGCTTTCTCTTTTCTGTCGCTTTCGCGCTTCCGTTCTTTGTCATTGCTAGAGTTCACATACTCCTATAGCTGATAAACAGAGGGCAAACTTCACAGAATGCTGTGGATGAGAGACTGTAGTGTATCGCTGGTGTAGAGTATATGCGTGGTAAACATAAGGAAGGCAAACTTCACTTATGTGTGCATCCAGCCGAGATTGTTTAATAAGCAGAACGAGAACTTTCCATGTTTACTCTCTCCGGTGCAATATAAGCTCAACTTCAGGGAGGAAAAAGTCTCGCCAAGGCGTCTCCGCAGAGTTCGGGAGAAAAGATGAACAGACTTAGTGCATTCTTCCAGTCTGCTTTCTTACCTTCATACCTCTCTCTTCTCCAGCTCCGCAGGGGGTGCCCCCTCTACCTGCAGCTCACTTGCTCTCTCATTTGAAAGTAACACTTCGCCTGAATACAAAAACCATCAGGTGTAATGGACCCACTGTAGCTGCAAAGCTAACATGGCTAACAAGAACCAGAAAGGCCTTGCTCTACAGCACAACCACCATAGAATATCAACCAGTGATCACTCAGTTTAACCATATGACATCGCTTACACCTGGTCATTTCATGCATCTTGTATTTAAATTATGTCCTGATCAGATTTGGTAACACTTTACTGAAGGGCTGCGTTCATAAGGCTACACAACACCTCTATAAGCCTTTCATGACAACTGACATATAAACCTATATAGAAATGTATAAGGCTATTTCATGAAGACTTTAGTATTACAACACTCGCTGAGGTAAAATGAAAAAAAAAAAATAGACAAAAGCAGTCTTTATAACAACTGATGCTTGTTGGAATCAGCTTTTCTAAGAGTTTATGTAGGTTTATGTCAATCAAAAGGCTTAAAAGGCATAAAGGTATCATGTAGCCTTTTAAATGCTGCCCTTCAGTAAAGTAGTATTAAGATTTTAACCCCTTGCACTTAGTAGACAACGTATGCTGAGGTTTGTTCAGTTAGGACCAGTCCAGTTGCTACGTGCCACATTTTTCATTGTCCTATTCGACTTCAGCAGTCAGTAGCCAAGTCTCAAATGGTGCCCTCGTAGTCCTGCAGTCCACAATTACACATGCATACGCAGACTGCGAGGCTGTAGGGTGTTCTGTTTCTCCTTTTTGGTAATTATAGGCGTGCTCACTAACCCCCTCCATGCTTCTTTGCTTTGGCCTTCAGTAAAATGTTAGCTAAGCTTTTAACCTCATGCATTTACACTTAGTAGACAAATGAAATATGATTGCTACATACCACATTTCCCACCCTATGCAACGCTTAGAGGAAGGTGCCAAATGGTGCACTCGTGGCCCGCAAGCATGTGAGAACCGCAAGGCTATTTCTCATTTTTGGCAATCAAATGGGTGCTCACTAGTGCCCTTCATGCTTCCTTACTGTGGCCTTCAGTGAGGATTGCTTCGTTGACTCAGCAGCGGCCTCTTATTTAAAATCCTTGAGAAACAGGCGAAGATCAGTGAGTGGATGGTTTTGTTTACTACTGTCCGGCCAGATATGAGTTTATTTTTAATTTAACTTGTATTAAGCTGAATTAAGCCACTGTAGATAAGCAAATTAGCTCATTTAAAAAATGACTATAATGCTGGGTGCACGTGAAGAAGGTGCGCGCGGCAACGACTGTATGCCAAATGCACACTCCCAAATCAAGCACCCTTGAGGGTTCTTCCCTAGGTCTGCACATTGTTAACCTCAGCAAAGTGTGGACTTTGAGGAGGACCGCAGGGCTTAGGGTGCCATTTGGGATTGGCCTAATGTTTAGAGGAAAACTGCTGTTTTAGTCATCACGGTCATTCAGCACGTGCACAGTGATGTGATATATTGGGAGGGTCTTATTTGTCATGTGACTTAGAGAGATGTATTTACACTTGTATAACACCTTTCTAAAATGCATCTCACACCAACACATGAAGTCTGAGCAGTCTGTCTTAGGTCTGTTTGAATGTGTCTTGGGTGCATTTATAGCTGCATTTTTATGTCAATAATCCAAATCCAGATATAATCCTGAAAATGGAAGAGAAATGACCAGGTGTAAACAGGCTCTGTAACTGTTTTTTTTTTTGTTTTGTTTTTTCTTTCTTTAAACTCATCCTGACCCTGCTGGACACATCCCCATCAATGCATTGATCCCTCTTTGTTCCTTCTGGAACTTTCTCCCCTTGTTCGGAGAGACAAATGTGTGTTTGAGTCAGGCCCTCCTCCTCCTCAGCCAGACTGTCAACATACACAGTCCAAACGATCCTTCCTGCCATCCATCCTCAAATCACTCCACTGTTCATTCCATTCATCCTTCATCCACTCAGCTTTCCAGTGGATTGTTTTTTCCCTCTTGCTAGAGGCTTTACTCCAGTGGATGCAGTTAGTCACCCCTCTCATTACTGAGATGAGATTCATGGATCATTAGTATTGATAGTATGTGTTTCTTCTTTATGTGTTCTGGACCGGGAATGAAAAGGAGGATAACAAAGACATTTTTAATGTACGTTGGGGAAAATAGGGTTTCATTGGTCGCAGTCGTCTGTGTGTGAAATCTCTATAATTTGAATCAATGGCTGATTTAACGCATTCCAACAGCTGCAAGATGTTGGGCTTTGCTCTCTCCTTCAAAACAGAGAGGAACACAAAAAAAAAAGGAAGAAAGAGAAAGAAACACAATGTCATGTCTTTCGAGCAAATGAACGAAGGAACTTAAAGAGATGAGTGAAAGACTGAAAGGATGGACTACAAGAATTGGAGATGATGTGAAAGAGAGTTGGAATGAGACAAGACAAAGAGCGAGTCTGAGGCAGAGAGAGGGAGAGATGGGGACAATGTGGAGGTGAGTGAGAGACAGTGGCCCTCGCTGGCCGGGAGTATTGCGGCGGTGGCTTTGTGATGAGGCTTGATTGGATCCGGCACTGTGCCTGATTTACATATGTTTGCCATTGTTACGGGGGTTAGTGAATATCATGTAGCAGGTCTAGAGGGAGCTGCGACCGGCCCAACACAAAACTCGCCCAGAATTACAAACAGCCCTGCCTCATGCTCTCTTTTTCCCTTTACACCACTCCTCCCTTACTCTTTCTCTCACTGCTGCTCTCTCATCTTATCCCACTCTCTGTCTCACTCTCTCTGCGATCCCTTCACTCATCGTCTTTCAACTCTTTCCCTCTCTTGATTTTTAACATCCTAAACCAAAATCTTATTCAGTTATTAAGATTTAGGATTTAGGATTAAGAATTAAGGATTAAACCTAGTCTTGGACTAAATTGCAGTGCTCGTGGTGGATCATCATTGGAAATTCTTTGTTGTCCAGATCAGGTTTAATCTGGGTCTGGAAAATTGGCATCAACTAATAGGAATTATTCAGTAAGTTACATGAAACTAATATTGCCAATTATAAGATCTTGTAAACTTTTATTGTTTGTTCTTTATTTTATTTGAAATGCTAGCAGTCCTTTACTTAAACAGTTTATCATGAATGGACCAATTAAAATTGCTCATTTTTAATTCTTAAAATTCATAACATTGTTCAGTGTACATTATACACTATAGAACATTTTTACCTTCTTCTGTGGAGATGTGAGGTTAGGACAGCAGTGATATCTATGTCGTTTTGACAGGGAGAGTGTGGGACCAGTGATATGCAAAAGTTTGAACACACCTGGTCAGATGAAATAATTTGTTGATTTTGGAAGAGAACGTAAGTTAACATATCCTCTACAGGGAATACATTTAAATATGGATTTTATTTTCAAACTTTAGTGCACAGTTTTATATTTATTTGCTGAGCTTAACACATTTGAAGAAAAAAAAAAAATCTAAAATTCAAGATCATTTTGCACAGGGCAGTAACATTGCACAGGCAAAATTTTTGTTTTATTTTTTACCCCAACATGTAAAAGTCTGCAAATGAACAGTAATTGTGCATTAAAATATGCTACAATGTTTTAGTTGTAGAGTATGTGTTAACCTGTTTTCACTTAGAAAACCATCAGAACATGTAATTTGACCAGGGGTGTCCAAATTTTAGCGTGCCTCTATATATGGGCCTTCTAATTTGTGGAGGTAACCCCTTAAAAGAGCAGGACATTCTACTATAGTTAGTGTGTATTCTAGTCTACATAGGTACTGAAGAATAAGACTAAAGTACTGTTCACATGGGAAGGTGGGGTGATGTAATTATACTATAAAATAAATCACAGAGTTGATCCCAGGTAATATTAATTCTGTGTGAATTGTCACATAAGTAAATATTCCGTAATATCCTGTGGAAAAGGAAAAGTTTACTTGCATTAACTTGTACATTTACTTGTATTCTTTGAGGTCCAAATCAAGCCTGTATGTGTTGTTCTACCTCAGGAACATAAAAACGTTAACAGATGTAAAATGAGTATTAAAGGATGTAGTAAGCTTGGAACCTCTCTCGGTGTTCATCTTTCTGCTTTAAGTTTGTTTTTCTTCAGTCCCTCCCTCTCTCAGAGGCATGTTTAGGTTTTGGCCTGGAGGTAGGGCTAGGTCTCCACCTCAGGATCAGGTTTCAGTCTCTGGGTCAGTGTGTGTGTGTGTGTGTGTGTACGCTTGCCCATGTCTGTGTGCACACTGTGGGATGATTTCTGCTCACTCAGCTGTTAAATTAGATTCTTCTGCATCTCCGTCTGCAGAGTGTAGGCCGAGAGCACAGATGCACACAAACACACGCGCAGGCTGCGCGTCTGATTCAGACTCGCCACCGCTTCATTCACACAACAGTGGCACTCATTCGCATCACATATCTGTTGATACAATATCGCATTATATCTTAGCTGTATTTTTTCACTGTCGCAAGAAACCATCGATCGCACCACAGCCAGTGAAGGCAATGCACATTGTTTGATTTGAGCTATATGGTGGGATATTGTTCACACAACGCTGCAGTAAATAATGAACTTCCAGTCAGATTTGTCCATCATCATGAACTCTATCATTCCTTTGACTCTGCCGTAGCTACCACTTAAACACAGCAGTCTCCAGAGAGTTTCCTCATACACTTCAGTGCAGTTGTGTATCAGTCAGCTCTGTAAGACCGTCAGATCCACTTTGTCAGTAGACAGTGATGCGTTTTGTAATATCTGTGGCCAGATACATATCCATTTCTATTCCGGAACTATGTCTGACTTTCTTCTGGCCTGCACATAGGTTTCTTATTGCTTTTGTGGGTAATGACTTTACAAAGTCCTTAGTTAACCCTAATTAGTTTCAGGCTGTTGTTTTACTGAATTCAGTTGTGTCACCAATCCGTAGTTCATAGACAAAAGCTAAACGCTCTTGCTTTGGTATGACAGGTATGAAATGGAGTGCAACTTTTTGCATTCCTTGCAAGAAATGAGCAAAATATACAAAACAGTTTGTGCACTTTTATGTTTTAAAACTGATTGAATAACATTGAATACCTGTAGCTTTTACTTATTTCCTCACAGTAACCAACTAGTGGTATCAACGTTACCATGATAAAAGTGATGAATTATTAACACAACTAATTTGTTAACAGTATTAATACATTTTCCTAATTTGACCCTTCAAACCATCTGTAAATCCACCCTGAAGCCCAGCTGCTCACATACTAGATGTTGCTATGACTCCACAACTGTATCCCTCTTATTCAAAGCTTTTTAACTTGCAAGTTCCATTAATTTTCTTGATAAAACCAAATTTATTTCTAGTTATTGCAATGCCGTAAATGTGTTGATCAGTAAAATACATCGAGCCTCAAGGATAATTTAAAAGCAAAACTCACCACTAATAATTTGACAGGCTAGACTGGACAGTGCTCACGGGAGATCTATGGATAACGCGATGGGCAGCAAACTAACAAAAGCAACGACTAAAACTACAATTCCCCTCAAATCAAGACACATCATAGAGCGAGCGGCTACCATTACAGAGGAGCTGGAACATGCAGTCACTGTTGCTCTCACTGGACTGGAAACTGCATTCACTCTGGAAATGATGTGATTATGCTTGGATTCATTATAATCTTGTGAAAATAAGGTTATTAAATTGCTGAAAGTAATAAATGCATTTTGATTAAATTAAATATGTCCACATAGCTATAAGAAAAAGCACTGCTTTTTCAGTATATCTTTTTGGGGTCATATTTAAGCAGTAAGACTCAGAGTAATTGAACATGACTAATTGTGATCAATAATTTTAATCGTTTGAATCGTGAATTTGAATCGTGGTCTCAGTGAGCTGAAGCTGTGGATATTTGGAGCTTGACCTCAGCACAGAGCATTTAGTGTGTATTGCCCAAGAAATATCAGGGTTGTCTATTGGTTTTACCAACACTCGCACCTACTTAGGAGTTGGGCGTGAATATATAGTAGCTACTAAGCTCAGCGTAAAAACTGCTTTGTGTGGAGTTAACCCAGTTTGATTTAGTAATGCACAAACCTAAACGCTTTTACAACTAGCATTTGAACTTAGGCATTTGAATTGGTACAACAGGCCACTGGTGATTTCTTATACAGTTCTGTTCAGAGAGCTCAGAGAAAAGGCCTGAGGTGAACTGTATTAATTACACTCTGAATCTCACTCTGACGTCGGCCATTACTGTAGGCTTCCTCTCTCAGACCGGCTCACATGCGGCAGTGATGAACAGATGAAGGAGGAAAATACACACATTCTCAGCCCATTAAGATCAAATGGGAAACGTGCAGGCTATTCAGCAGGAGATTAACTATAATACCTTAACCAGATGGTGTGTGTTTTGGAGGACACGTACATTCTTCAATTACACTCCTCACGTCTTTAATCACTGTAGGAGCTGAGTTACTGCTGCACCTCAGGTGTGGTGCACAATACGTATGAGTAAAAGTAATACTGTGGTAGCAGGGGGGTTTGCACTTACAAGCATGCATATGTCTGTGACTGTCAATACAGGGGGGATATATACTAATAGTGTCCATGAAAATAGGATATATTGTTATATGTTGTTAGTATATTACAAAATATCAATAGCATACTTTGTAATATATTCCTTTTTTTGTATGGGTCCTGGAATTATATAGTGCATCTCTCTCTCTCTCTCTCTCTCTCTCTCTCTCTCTCTTCTTTCATGGGGG
>JAILXH010111062.1:7500-19371 GCA_023558415.1 Piaractus mesopotamicus
TTAGCGTGTACATTATTCACAGTGTTGATCATTGGAGTAGAGCCACTGTTGCAGCCCCGCCATTATCCACTTCAGTTGTTTATTTCAGTATAGCCCTTCTTCATGCTACTACAGAAGCCAATTTCCTTCCCTAGGCTGCCTCCCAAACCCAGTAACCCTGGACAGCATGGTCATTGTATGGGTCTGCATATAAAAAGCTGCATAGTGGTTGCATAAGTACACTGAGAAAAAAATCCATAGGCCTACCAGCCACCAGCCGTCTACCTGAATCATTAACACCTCTTTCCTGTAAGTGTGAGAGTTCACGGCCACACTGTGAGAACGCTGCTGCATGCTGGAAGAGCAGCGTCTGCTGCAGCTCTCCCACTGAACAAGTGCTTATGAAAAATGCAGTGGGTAGCCTATGAATTTTAAACCCATAAAACATTAATTAAAGACTTTTTCCTCCCCACTTTACTCTGATGTTTTTTTTCCTCTTGCTGTTTACCAGCTATGCTGGTTTTGCCTTTTTTCATCTCATGTCCTAGACGACTGCTTCTTTTCTGTAAATGCAGTTGCACAGTGTTTTGTTCTATAAATTTACTGTCTCTTATTCCTGATTGTATAGTCTTCATTCAGAGAATATAGCGCATATTTCCATGCTAACAGTAGCACAAATTCCCATTAATATTGTCATATTCTCTTAAAAATAAAGGTGCTAAAAGTGCTCTTTGGAGCAAAATCACAGAAGAACCACCTTTAGTTCTCTAAAGAACCCCACCGAGGACTCTTAAAAGGAATACTCCAGCATTTTCAACCCAGTCCCTGCTGCATCTGTAAAGTAGTCAGTTGCTAGAGATAGTAATTTCAGTGCTTTTACCTGTTCATAAATGGTTTTTGCTTTAGACATATGGCTCAAGGGAAAACTTTCATTGGTGCAGAACCTTTACATGATGTTGAGGTTCTTTGAAAAGATTCTTCACACTCATATATCTCATTCACAAGTATGGTTCTTTAAAGGACCATCAGCTGAAACCAGGGAAACCAAAAGTGGTGGAAAAAACCCTTTTCAGCACTTTATATAGAAAAGACCAGTAAATCTGTATACACATTTATAGTAGAAGCCAATGAGCAGGTCAACAGGTTTTCTGTTCTTTTACTCAGTACAGAGAAAAGCATTGAAATGACTGTCTATGGTAATTCACAGATGTGGCAGTTGGAGATAAGGTTTAAAAACATTGGAGGATTCTTTTCAAGGACTATCTACTGAAAGGCTTTTTAGGGAACCAAAGGTGTTTTTTCTATAGCATCACTCCAAAAAATTTCTGCACCTTTTAAAATTGTATCACATATGTTTAGAACAGTTTGATCTCCTGCTTGTGGCTGAATTCTGGAGAATTCTGGAGACTTATGTTCCTTCTTTGTCATTTGTGAATGCTTACTCAAGCTCTTGCTCCTTTATTCTGCCTCTGGCTTTGTCACTAAATGAAATCGCTCATGTTTGACACATTTTCGCAGTTAGTCTGCAGCTTAGATTATCCTATTGTACAATACGTGTTCTCATCTGTGCTTTTCTGCCTGTGTACTCTATGTACCCATTTAGTTGACTTTAACGTGCGTGAACTCCATCTGTACGTGCCACCTCGGCTGGCGTTTTACGGCAGTAATGGTTGTTTATTTGACGCTTGTTGTTCTGCATTAAAACCCTTGTGTACGCAATGTGCAGTCAAGCTGTTATTTATTCATCAGCCGCCGACACGGCGCTGCCTCTGTGCTCAGCGCTCAGGCTGACCGAGTACACATAGCCTCCCCAGGGAGCATGGAGCAGGGGAATGGAGGGACTTTGTGTGAGCGGATGAAGGAGTGTTATGGGTGAATGTGGTCATGTGCCTTTACTCGCCACTGTCCCTGTCCAGATGTGCTTTTGATATGGTCAAACACACAGATGTGCACATACATATTTTTGTTTTTATGCATTGTAAGGATGTGTTGCCATGCATAGCTGAACGCATTTGGAGGAGAATGCTAACTGCCAAAATCAGCTAACAAACACCCGTGTTGGCTAGCATCACAGTGATTGATGGGGAAGTGATCCAACCTACCCACACTCTTAAAAAAAGGAGCCAGAAAGGGTTCTTTACACAATTCCACAGCATGGTTCTCTGGATAGTTCTTTGAAGAACCTTTAAGGTTAAGTTTAAAAAAAACTCCACTTAATCTGAAAGTTCTAGGAAGAACCCTATATATAGTACCTTAATGATACGTTCTTTTATAATAAGGTTCTTTAAGCCTTTAAAAGGCTCTTCACACTTATGAATCTCTTTTTCAAGCATGGTTCTGTAGAGCAGTGGTTTTCAAACTGGTTCTCAAAGACCCTTAGTCGGTCCAGATGTGGACCGTCTAGGGGTCTCTGAGAACTGGTTTGAGAACCACTGCTGGGGTAGAGAGAGCAGAGGCCAATTACATTCTCTTGGACCCCCAGTCACGGCTGGCTGTGGCATCACTGGGGATAAAACCTGCAATCTCCAGGACTGAGGTAATACTTAGATCAGTGGTCACCCACCCTGCTCCTGGAGATCTGTCTTCCTGCAGACTTCAGCTCCAACCCTAGTAGACCCCACTTAATCAATGTAATTATTGCCTTCAGTTTTTATTATGGCCTTTCAACAAAAGTCAAACCAGCTTGAGAGCCACAACATTTATGTCCAGTATGTCTCAGTATGTGGTAATGTCGTAGTATAGGTTAAAAAATGTAAACGAAAACGCAGACTTACTTTGCTCTGCTTTAAGCTTCAGCTATAGCCGCTTTCCTCCCATCTCCACCAGAAAACTTTTCTTCAAAAGTAGAACAGCTTATTAAAGTGTCTCAACGTTCAACTGTTTTACGAGGCTGAAGTCGCTTCTTATTCGCCAGCTTCTTGTTCGAATTTTCCTGTTCCACCTTAAATTATGCCTGAGAATGTAAATGCGGCACCATTTAAGGTGGAACAGGAAAATTTGAAAGAAAAGCTGACTTCATCTTGGCAACTTTTTAGTGTTTGACAGTTTTTGTTGCAGATTTAACGTACCAGGAAACCAACTGCGTTGCTTATAAATATGAATAAGTCCATTCGTCTCCAAATGTTTGTCTTAAATCTCTCTCTTCGCTTTTTCGTTAGCTAGGCGAGACTGTCTGCGTTGCTATGTTACCTGCAGTCTGCACGCCAGGGGACCTGGATAAGAGTCATACTACATACAAGTTGTGTCACACTAAACTAAAATATTTTGAAAATGGCAAACATGAGAAACCATATTACGTTTCCACTCATTTTACTACTGGTTGTACTTGCTGCCAACCAGAGGACCATCAAGCAAGCAATGTCAAAGCTTCCACCCAACTCAGAGGTGAATTACAAACTCTATCGCTCACTCAAACTTTTATTGCCAAGGATTTGCATCCATTCTCAGTCGTTGAGAACCAGGGCTTTTGCACTATGTTGGACACTTTGATACAGCGTCCTGTCACGAAGATATTTTACTGACACAGCGACCCCCACTCTCTACAACAAGACCAAAAACGAACATGTGCTGCGTGGACATCCATTCCCACAGAGTTTATGTCACCATAACTGCATTTTATCGCAAATGAGTGGCTTTATTAATAAAAGATAGTGGAAGTAAATTCATTATGGATCATTATAAATACTTTGCTTTGAAAGTACCAAGTCCTCGCAAACTGAGAAAAAAGATGCATCAACATGTATTGAATATCGTTTTATAATCGCATCTCAGCCCTCTGAATCGTAATCGAATCAAATCGTGAGGTGCCTAGAGATTCCAACCCCTTACCTCCTTGGTTAGCTGAAGGAGGTGTTGGATATGGGTTAGAGGTGAAACCTCCAGGAAGGAAGATTTCCAGAAGGAGATCCACTGTCTTAGATGGTTATGCCATTTGGAAGACCAATCAGGATTTTGCTGTTGTGAAAATTAAGGCTGCACGTGAACAAAATACTAGCAATACAGTTATGTTGCTACATATTGTGGTTGTGATATGCTTTCCAGTATACTAAAAGCAACCAGGTGAATCAATAATGTGACATGATAAAATCAGGCATGCATCATTTTGACCAAAGCTGTTCACATTTTAGATTGCATGAATATTCATCAAATTACCCAACGAAACTCTTATCTGAAACTGTGATTGATCAGGATGCCTCCTGAAAAAGTAAACAAACAGTGTGGTTGGTTAAAGAGTTTGTTTGCAAATTGCAGCCCCGCCGTATTGCCAGTATCGTGATAATGATGACAGTATTGAAGGTAACAAGTGATATATTCCAGGGTAGTATTGAAGTGGTCTCTCCCAGCCTCTCCTCCCTCAGTGCCGAGTAGCTCCTCTCTGACTGAGAGGTGGGCCTCCACTCAGTGTCAGGGGACCCCTCCAGCTCCCTCCTCTGTTTAATGCCTTAATCGGCCCCCCGCTGAGGCTCTCAGGACCCCTGGAGAGGGCCCAGAGTGTGCCACACCGCACAAAGGAGGGTGCACGTGTGTGTGTATGTGTGTGTGCGTATTTGATGGTGTCTTTGTGGTGTTGCAGAATGCCGTCGGCCTCATGGCGATTACCCTCACCAGGAGTTCAGCATTGTAGGCTGCACCCGAGTGCCTCACCTTTACAAAACCCCCTGCTGGGACCCCCTGCTGCTGCCCCGCCAATCACAGGCCCTTCTAACCGGCACACACACATTTATCTCAGCCACTTAAACAGTGATATGTACACTGAACACACACAGACGCTAACAAAAACATTCACTGCTCTTTGAGAGCACACAGAGGCACTTATCATAGCCACTTAAACACTGACGTACAGCCTAAGCACGCACACACACACACACAGGCCTGCACTCTCTCTTTCACAAAATAACTATAATTATATAGCACATCTCAGATGCTGGAATGCAGCTCAAAGCACTGTAAAATATGATCACAGAACAAAAGCAAACTTAAAAAGTTAGAGCAGACATAAAAAAGAGAAAACATGCAAAGAAAATGTACACTTAAACAATTCAATGCAAGCAAAAGAAAACATAAAAAGCCAATTTGGTTACAGAAATATGTAATTAATTGTTGTAAAACAATAATGCTGGGCAACTTTACAGATTTTAAATTCCTAAATTTCTTGAATTTGTATTACCTAGTAAAGTTGCACAGCAGTAGCATATTCAAATGCTTGGCCTCTTTTCCACTGCAGGACCGAAGGGTTAAAGTGGTGTTTCCTCAAAGACATATTTTGACACGAAACGCTAATAAACCGTGCTAGCTTCTGTTTTTTTGGACATGGTTAATTATACTTGTTCTCAGGGCCACAGAACCATTCGCTGGGATGACATAATGATGTACATACGTTATATCAGTATTTTGCCATCCTTTCATTTTGCTTACATGAATGGCAAATAAGTGAAAGTAGTGCGTGATTTTAAATCCAGCACTCAATGAATGTCTAACACTCATAGTCAACAAGGCAGGCAGGTACACACAGGGCAAACTGGAAGTAAAGGATAAATGTTTAAAGTCCATTCTACAGTTTATTTAGAAAGAAATAGCCAGTAAATATACAGTAAATATCTTTGACAGTCATATCACCATCCTTGCCTTTAACCATGACACAGCCAGATATGCTTGATTAAAATTATGAACAGTTTATGCTTTTAGAAAACCAAGAACTAGTCAGTAGAAATAGTCCAAAATCAGCTCTCTAAATGCAGTCCTTAAGAATACACTGAAAAGCTTTCTGAGCTATTCTTGCACAGAAGTTGGGTTGTTTAGCTGAGGTTGGAATCCTGTCTTCTTCTGCCTGGGGATCTTTATCCGTCAGTTTTATATCAGCATGATTGGGTGCGTTGACAGATTGCTCAGCAAGTTCATGCTGCTTCTCATGCTGCGCTGCTTATATTCACAATTAAAGTCATGCGGTCGGTTGATGCAGGTAGGGTTGTGCAACTAACATATAAGGACAGGCATGCATAATTTATATAGAGGAAATTTGTGTTTTAAATGCCTTGCACACCATTTATATTGTTCACTGTAAAACAGAAGAGTAATTCAAGCTATGCAATTATTAGTAAGTCAGTAAGTGTAACATAATTACAAGAATGTATAGTTATGTGTTACGCCAATTTGTTACAGAAAAAAGTAATCACATTTCTGTAACATGTTACTTTGTAGTGTGTTACCCCCAACCCTGGTCCAGCATGATGGACAAAGCTGTTGAAGATTCTAAAATGACTAGTAAAGCTAGGCAGTATTGAGAATGTAAATATGGAATTACAGTATAGAATTTTTTAACAAATCAAGTTGAAATGTTGAATAAAACATCTTAAAACCCTTTTTGGCAAATAGTTTACAATATTTCAATCCACATCCTTATTATTGTATTTAAAATAACAGAAATTGTTAATTTGGTGATTCCAAACTTTTCAACTGTATTGAAACTGAATTCAATGCAGGCAGAAGACAATATGCACAAATCTTCTTGTTGCCAGGGTAGGACATGGAGCTTAAGAGTTTATGATTCGTATTTTGTTTAATGTGTAACACTCTGCAACATTGAAATAAAAATCAGAAGAGAGAAATGAAACTGTGAAGTCAAAGAAAAACTACTCGCTTTATTTTATTTTAGAAGCAGGGCAGTATCTGCTTCTGCTTGTAAAACAGGCACCTGAGGAATAGTTTACAGGGTCGAATGAATCCTGAGAGTAGCTATAAATAAACATGTGCACTCTCTACTTCTCTTTCATACCCGTTCAGATATATTGCATATAAAATACATAATAAACAAATCACGAATCATAACCCTCAGAGCCTATAAGAAAAGTACAGTATTTTCAGAAAGTACACTATTTATTAGCGTTTTTACTCAACTATATTTTGTTTGTTTGGAGATCTACACTCCTGCACAGTTTAGTTTGAACTACACCTTACCAGCTAATCTCTTCGCCTAGACCTGGTCTACCTTTACCTTTCAATGGAGAGTCTGCATTCAGAATGCTGTTTAGTCCTGGATTAGGCTTAATGCTTGTCCATGATACTGAACCTTCAGAAATACTGAATCAGAATAACTTGATCAGGTATGTAGTTGTAGGTACGTAGAGCTGTGCTGTATAAGCAGATATATCTTCAGGAGGCAGGTCACCTTTTCCGTCCAAAGAGAGCACAGCTAGTGGTTGACACCTAGCCATAAGGAGTTTTGTTCCATCAATAGAATGCAACTTTTTATGTTAATGTGATGCTTTCTCATAACAGCATTAATTAAGTCTACGTGACCATTGATTGGCAGGCCTTCAGAATCACAGTGTAAACTAATCTCTGGTGCTGCTATCAGAAAATGCTGACATGGGGTCAACTGACTTATCCATGCTCCATCCCACAAATGAGTTTTTTCATATCAATTGTTGTGATGTATGTACAAACTTGTTGGCTGGGATGCAAAAATCCCACTTGACACAATGAGAAATTTTAGTTGCAGTTAAGCTAACCCTATCATGGTAACAAATTCATTGTCATTTCGAGCCTACATAGTTTTGATTAGCTACAACAAGGCAGAGCGTTTCTGTATCTACTATGGTTTCTATATCTAATATGGCTTTGACTTTATTTCTATAGAAATGTGTGGCAGAAATGGCTTTTATGGCCTTTGAGCATGAACTTGTTTGTACTAATGAAGGTGCTTGGCCATGACTTGGCCATTATAAAGACTGGTAGTAAAATTCCGATATCTGAAGATGTTGCTGACCTCTACAGTCTGCACTGCATCTCAAAGATGTGCACAAGACATAAACACTGCTGTGAAATAAGCTTGAACTGTTTGGTTGGGATCAGTTACAAAATATTTTACACAATCACACAATAGATTTCTTGGTGGGATACCAAAGAAGAACCACTTTTGGTTCCCCAAAGTAGCATTTCCCAACTCCAGTGGATTTCCCCCTCTATTGCATAGTTCTCCCTGTTCTGTCATGTCATTGTACTGCTGTTGTCACAGCCTTTTGGGATCGTTTCAGTGGATGGTTCTTAAAGATTGGTTTAAAGACTGAAGAACCTTTTCAAAGTTTTAAGAGCCTCCAAGGTTCTGTACATCTTAAAGGTTTCTAAATACTTCTTGGTTTGGATGTATTGTTCTAGGAAAAACCTTAAACTGATGTAGAACCTTTATATTATGCGAACTTTCTTTACAAAGCTCCTATATGCTCATATATACCAACATTCAAAAGTTAGCAATCGCTGTTTTGAGTTATGAATGAGTTTGAGTTCGAATGCATGATCACAGTGACTTACTTATTATCTTCATTTCATGTACACAAAATTTTTGAAATATTAAATAAAACATCTAAAAATACATTTTGGCAAATAGTATTAAATATTTAAATCTACATTATTTATTTTATTGTATATAAACTACAATTTGTTAATATGGCAAGTGACTGCAGACTTCAAAATGCTAGTGTATCACATTTACAATAATGGCTCTTTAAAGAACCATCCATTGAAAGGTTCTTTAGAGCGGAGGTTGGTCTTTGAGACACTTAAACAGTCCATATTTTTGCTTGATCTCAACTCACAACACATAGCAATAGAGCAGAAAAAATGGACCTTCTGGGGTCTGAGTTTGAAAACCACTGCATTAGAGAATCAGGCACCACTCCAAAGAAACATTTTTGCCATCTTTATTTTTATGTGTATTTGTTTTTATTGTAATGGGCAGATGCACATTACAACACAGAAAAAATGTGTGTGTGTCTTAGTTATTACTTGCCCAGGCATGTAGCCTCCCTTTGTGCTTAATTAAAACTGTCCCGGATTGAAACAACCCCATGATGCTCCTCCAGTTAATATGATTCTTGAGTAAATATGGATTCCTCACAGTAAATTGCCAAGTCAGAAAAGCAAATAGGAGAATTACTGTTCATCTACTACTCAGTTACTCTTCTGAAACCTTTCAAATGATCATTGCTTTAAGTACCGTCATGCTATTCAGATGCTTTCTGGGAATATTTGCTGCGTGCAGTGGTGATTATGCAAACTGTATTGTGATATATATCTCACGGCTCAGTTATCTTATAAGTGCTACACTAAAAAGAGAGTTTAGATTGGCAGCTTTGTCATTTTTTGATCTTTTCATGCTGGTGCTTATGCGATGCAGAGTGAGCCTCCTTGTCAGAGCAGCGTTTGACACAAAGAACCCTTCAGGAGTCTGCATTTCAAAAGTTTTGACTGAGAGATAGTGATGCAGTGCTCTTCTTGATCTTACAAAGATTTCATTATGTAAGATCATAATATCATTTAAAGGGCATAGCAAGCATTTTATTATTGTTATTTTTTTCAAATACTGAAATTTGACAGTTCATACACTGTGTTACATGAATAGTGTGTAATAGTGGAAATGTGGTCTTTTACACCTTTTCTTTTTGCAGGATTACTGAAAAGGCTGAAAGTCCTTGCTGTATTTAAGTGCCCAAAGTCATTAAACTGCAATTATAATTCAGTTATTAATATACATTAGACATATTGTTCATTATCTACTATTACGCATCCTATACCTACTGTGAAACTAATATGCAAGTTAATATAGTTAGGAAAGAGAGGAATTCAAATGTGGGCCAGTATATGGATAGACTAAGGTTTAAGGAGTTGCAGACTTATTATTCAGGTAATAATTTTTAAAGCCTATTACACAGTTGTTACCATAAATTATTTGGTAACTACTATGGAACTACTCTGTAAGTAATATATTGTTAATTAAAATTGAAGCGTCACCCCACTTGCAAGCTCTTTTGCAGTTTAAGGAGTTTTAATGCACTGAAAAAGAAACATGCATTGAATTTACTTGATTCAAATGTGTCCATCATTTTCACATGAGTAATGAATTATATCAACACAGTTATTGCCAAAAGGAAGTCAACTGAAAGATAAAAGTGTATTTCTTACATGTGATGTGAACATGAAGTGCACATTTGAAACACAGAGGTTCTGTGCTTTACTGTACCTTCAGAAGTTCATTTTCCTGGAAGTATTGGAATCTCTAATCTAGCTAGCTGCAGCCTGTTCTCTCTCTTTCCTGATGCTGCTGCAGTGCAAAAGTACTGATGCTCTCCAGCACCATGGCAACTGGTATCTGCGTGCCTCCCCCCTCACCGCCCACGTCCTCCTTCCTGCCCCCTGCCCTTCTTCACACTCCTCTCCCTCTCTCTCCCCCTCAGCACTCTTTTCTGCTCGGGAGGTTACTCATATGGCTGAGTTAATGAGATGAACGGATCTACATTCAGAAGATTCCCATATCAATACATGCTGCCCTGAATAATATGTGTATGTATATGTGTAAACATAAGGCAGATCTGATAGCACAACATTTTGGTTGCTCCAGTACTAGATTCACCTTGTTCTATGGTGGGGCTGTAATGTTTAAATGTAAAAGTACAGAGGAACTGTACTTAAGTGAAAGGGTGTGAAAATCTAACTCAGTTACAAACCTAATTCTAAAAAGAAATTGTGATGTAGGTAGGTAAAAGCCAAATTGAAACAGTAAGCAGTGACATGTAGATCTGCTTTGTCCCTGTATTTGAACGAAAACAGCACAAAGCCAAGATTATGAAATGTTTTACCTTATCAACTTTGTTTTTGTTTTTTTTTGTAGTAAATATATGCTCATTCTGAAATTGACGCTTGCAACATGTTCCAAAAAGCATTGAACAGGGCCGACTGGATCTTTTTCAGGGATACCCATGCTTATTTCAGCATGACAACACCAAGCCACATTCTGTTTAGTCCTTAGAGTGTGCTAAACTGGCCTGCCTACAATCCAGAACTCCTATTGAAAATGTGTGCCTTATTAAGCTCAAAACATGACAACAAAGGTTACACAGCTGGTATAACAGAAGAATGGAAAAAAGTTGGATCAGTTTATTGTTAAGTGTTGTTAAATGGATGAGTGACGTAACACAGTAGTAAATATGCTCCTTTCCCAACTTTTTTGGATTGTGTTGCAGGTGATAAAGATAAAAAATAGAATATTCTATTTTTGTACTGTTTTATTTAATACAGGTCAAACAGTATGTATTAGTCAGTGCTTACTGTTGTATTAGCATTTTACCTAACTGTGCCAACCTTTTTGGAAATGGGGTTGTACAAGTGTGGAGCCAAAATGTACCTGAGTGAGAGTCCAAAATTATCTACATTTTAACTCAAGTATAAAAAGTAAATCGATTAAATTAAGAACGGGGACATTTTTAACCATATTAATGTATCTTTAATACTTTATTGCACAGTCTTTATAACCCAGACTACCAAGTCTCTAAAAAGTTTGCAAAATTCAAGTACACTTAAACAGTAAGTACACCTTAATGATAAGGATAAACTTTACGGTATGAGTTCCTTCAGTGGAAGCCTAATGATTTATTTAAAAAAAAATTCCCTATAATTTTTAGTTAATTTTAATTTAACAGAACCATAATGCTTGTGGTATTTAAACAGATTTTTTAGTAATCCTGTTATTTCATTGCTAAGATTGCTAAGGAGAACGCTCACCAAAAAATTATCCAATTAGGATGTTTTCTCCACGGTATCTAGGTAGATCCAGCCAAGCCACCACTTCAGTTGATTAGTCCTTCAGGAACTAAACTGAAGGACTTACATTATTGGAAACTGACAGCAAAATCAACCAATCACCCACCTAATGAGTGAGAACAATTTTGTGAAAACAAAATGTCACTCTGACTGTGTGTACAAATGATAGCCTCACCAATGCATTTCAGTGAGATGTTAGAAATGGAAAACAGTGGTGGCAGGTCTATGCCGGGGTTTAATCCAGAAAAAATGTTCTTGTGGATTGGTGTTAGTGCTAACCTACTACTTAAGTCCCATAGG
>JAILXH010111097.1:0-11137 GCA_023558415.1 Piaractus mesopotamicus
ATATATATATATATATATATAGATAGATATGTATGCGTGTGTGTGTGTGTTAGTATGAATTAGTACTGATGATTTAGTTTTACTCCTGGTGATTTCACTGCAGAGTTGTATTTTAACTTTCAGATCCACCAGATTCCCCTGTTTAGATGTGCCTGAGGAGTTTTAGACTGAAGACTCTTAAATTAAGAGTTTGTAGATAAATAAACTGCTCAATGAGGGGCCTGTAATCAACAAAGAGTGGAGGCTTTTCCTATGTAATACACTGGAATAAGAGTATGTTACTGCAAAGCGATGAATTATTTTGGAAAAAGGGATTTGGTTCAACTAGATGTCAGTAAACATGAGTGTTTGTTGTTGACTATTGTAAACTGTTTTGGGAACTGCTAGCTTCCATACAATTATAGTGGGTAGCGTAGATGGTCTGGTTTGAAGGACAGAGCAATGTTGTTTTGGTAAGTGCTTTCTTGTACTTTGGCTTCCTCCTCATTTGCTGGTGTGGCAAGAGAGCAGCGTCCTGGAACATTCTGCCGACTGTGCAGAACAAGCGAACGAGGGAAAAGAGTGTAGACCTTTGGACTATGGCCACCTGACCAAGACGGACAAAGACAGAAATAAGGGCCAGAGAGGTCGTTCCTGTTTTTGCTGCTCTCACACAGTGAAAAATGTAACTAGAAATAAAGCCATTAATACTAAAATAACACTGAGGTCCTAGTAAGTAAAATGTGGTGTCTCGCAAAGAATAATGCTGTGTTTAAAGAACTTAATGCCTGCTCTTCTATTCTTTGACAAAACAGCATACTGTCAAAAATCTTCTCATAAGTTACGAGTCCTGTTAATGACAATCTAATCCAGAAAGCTGAACTCAGTTTAACTGAGTGCAAACAAATTTACTGCGCAGTGGCTTGTCTCGCCCATTTTATTGGATGATATTGGCCGGAATTTGTGTCACTTAAAAATGCAAACGTATAGGGTAATTCTACCAGGTTTTTAAAAAAAATCTCCATTATTCAATCATCTAAACAATCATTCCGAGTCTTGTGAAGTGGTTAATTGTAGAGAAACTTACCAATGTTCTTTGCAGTGGTGTTGATACAAACCAGCGGTCGTGATGTCTATTATGTGAAACTACACATTTACTATCCAAAGTAACTAGTGAAGCTAATGAACTTTTTGTATGTAGCATTGATGATGAAAAACCTTTTCACCAGTCGGTTTAATAGATGCTACTGCAAATGTGCATTTGTGAGATTCATGTAAATTCATGGCAGCTTACGTGCTTATAGTGCCCCCTCCTGCTGGAGAAACTTCAGACTGCAACACTCTAAATGAGTGATTTCCAAAGCTACACCCCCAGCTTTACATATTTAAAAAAAGGTGTTTCCTGTCTTACAGTAGAGTCACTGTAGAATTCTAAGTTAAGACGCTTTTGGAAAAAATTGTAATAAAAAATTGTTTTCTTTGTTGACTATTTTGCCTTACAACACGCTGCGTGTACCTCTCCACCAAAAATGGCTTTAAAAACATTTTAGGCTAAAATCTTATTTCCAGACTATAATAAAACATCTCACGCATTAGACAACATATTCATAACCATTTTGTTTAATAGATTTCTGCGATGTAGCATTTAGAATCATTCAATGGGTTTGATGTCAGGTTCCTATCACCACCACTAATTAAGGCTCAGTAAGTTTCCCTAGAACAGAGCATTTCACATCGAACCACTTTGAGTAACTTTACATCTTAGTGAATTAATTCTGCAGAACTTTAGGAAAAAATGTATCATTCTCTTTTAAACCAAAGCAAAAGCATTCATCTTACACGACCAAGCAGTGTTTCGTGTGTTAGTAATCCTTTTGCCAGAGATGTCATGATATCACTTTTTCTTTTCTGATACCAATACTGCAACTTTGAGTGTTTATAAATGCTGCCGTTGAGGTACAGTGCTCACAATTTTTAAAGCTGCACTATGCAACGTTTTTTGGTGAAATTCACTTACATCCTAGGAAGACATGCCGTTCAGCAAGTTTTCTCAAGAGTTCTCTTTGTATACTCTTTCGACGTGCTTGCAGTCATCAGATTTATTCGCTCATGGAAGGGATCCAAAGCACAACCTATGTTACAGAATGTTCTTTCACACGTGCAATTACACATTTTCACCAGAGATGTCACCAAATCCCTAAACTTATAACGTGCAGCCTTAAATATCTACCCTACAGGAAGAAATACAAAGCCACTTAGACAATACAAAAGTTTTTTCTTCGGTTTAATTCTTTGACAGCAAAAAGAAATTGTACACAGCCGGCATAATACTGAATGGCTACTAGTTCTTATGTCAGTGGTACGTCACTGTATGTTGAACCACAAACAATTCTGTGATATTTGAGGCCAGATTTCAGATCATAATTCGATATTTTTGTATTTTTCTTCCCGGCCTTCTCTATCTTCGGCCTCCATTTCCATGGAGACTGCCGAGCTCCACAAGTCTTATTCACCTGACTGAGGCGTCCTGTTATCACGTGAAAAATGTGGATCTCTTAAAGAGGATAGGAAACTGCTGCAGTCTCTAAACAAAACTTTGCAAATCCTGTCTGGTGGCTCCTGAAAGCAGAAGTCTAGCAGGCAGAGAGGAAGCCTTAAAGAGAAAGTAGATAGGGATCGGAAGCAAGCAAGTGTTTGGGCCTATAAACAGACAGAGAGCAGACGGACAGATGCACACGCTTTCCACACAGTGAGGGTCAAGCAGGTGGCTCACTACACTACCACCATGTGTCTAAGTCTCTTCTGCGGCCTAAAAGCTGCTTTCTGTTGCAAAGCTTCTTATCTGCAAACCTGCCCTCCCAAGTAGTACTACAGATGTAGAGACTGCTTACCGTGTTTCACTGATACTGGAACCCCCCCTCCTCAGTCAGACTGGCTTTATTATGGGCCCTCTGCTATTAGAATGACCGTTCGACCAAAAATCAAATTTGCACAGTTTCTCTCTTCCCCTATCAGCCATAGCATCCCACAGAGTGTATCATCATCACACGCATGCCCCAAATTGTGTTAAGTAATCTCAAATAGACCTACTTATGAAGCTTATGAAGCTTATGAACCTTACTGTTATCTAAAAACATGGATAAAAATATGTTTCTTAACAAAAAAACAGTAGTAGCAGCCAACTGGAAGCTTGAATTATTTTTAAAATAATTTAAAATAATAATTAATAATTATTAATACAAGCAATGAGGGTTCCACAGTCAACAGAAACTTGTTTAGGCCTGCAATGACAGAATGCATCAAATTATCTCACGTGTAGCGCTACAGTGACATAATTAGGTTGGCAGGAGTGTAGTGTTAAAAGCCCTACAAGTGCTTTCCTGTGCTGGGCTTGAACACTGCTTTCTCACTACTCTATTAATTATTATTAGCCTGTCAGAATACCTCATATGTGATTATTCTCACCTTCAGATTTGTATGTAAAATGTTTGAAGCAGTAGCTATTGTATTTCATTGTTTGCATTTTCCACAATTTACCATTTTTGAACAGTTCAGGCAAACGTGGTGCAAGTGCCAGTGTTGCAACTTCCCAACAGATGGTGTTAATTGTACCACACCAAAGGGTTAGATATAATATTCTCTAAAAAAAAGTCTGGTAAACTGATGAAGACATTACTAATTCAATACAATTTTATGTTCTTTCAACCAGACAAGCTAAATACATAAAAATGTATCCATTAAAATGAAGATGACTAGTGAAAAGAGAGTATATCAAACACTGCAAATTTATTTTGACCACAATATAGGAAATTAGAGTTTAAACAGCCTTGTATTTCAGCCTGGCTAGCTGTCACTCTACTGAGCTCTCAAAAATTGATTGTATGCCTCAGTGGTATATTATAGCACCAAAACGATTATTCGGATAATATAGTTTAAATTCTGTGGCTTTAAAGCTATAGAACATGCTGATTTATATTTTTATAATATCTCATAACCTTGTCTGTTCTGTTGCCTTAATACAACAATTCTCCAAGATCAGAAAAAATAAAGCAAAGAAGTCCTGAACATAAGTGCTTTAAGATTGCTATATCAGGTTCAGCTCAGCTCTGTTCCAGCCAGACCGTAAAGCATTTCACAGGCCATCTTGTTTGCTGAATTGTATTCTGATTGTTTCTGGCTGGTTCCAGTTTGTTTAGTTGTTCCATGGTGGTTCAGAATTTGATGTAGACCTGTTCTCCTACAGAATTTGGCCAAATTGACTGCAAGTCAAATAGCGTAAAACTAGTTGCTAATTAGCAACCTGTGCTCAGAGGAATGTTACAGGTATTATAAATAAACATACTGTTATCACAAATAACATCATGGGTAGAACACTTCTTAACCAATCAGATTGTGCTGTTGTATAACTACAGTTTATAACCCAAAACCATTTACGATAATGGTTTTCTTTAACAGTGAATTTTGGGGAATATCCGTTCAATTTCTGTAAAAAAAAAAAAAAAAACACAGAAGACAAAGATATGGAAATACAAGAAGGTGCATGAGCAACAGCATGTTCGGCTTAAACCTATTCCACTATACAAAAATATTTCTGTTACATTTTACCTCATGTTAGGTTGTGCCTCTTCATAATACTATATAACAAGGTGCCATACAGTTTCAGGAACCACCATAAGCAATTTTTTTCTCATTACCTAATAACACAGTTTGAGGCAAGTGATGTTTCAGATTTGCAATTGGTGTCCATTACTTGTTAGCCAGATTAGCCTCGTAGCTCCAGTGCAAAACTACAGAAGTTCTGACACCAGACGTGTCTTGGCAGATCAACTGTATTTGGGGTAAGGGGAAAACTATGTGCATTTGACTTTGATCTATTGCTTTAAATAGAAGATGATGCACTCCAGTTTCTCAGTTATGTGAATTTTTCATTGGTACACCACAGTTCCAGTATATTCATTCAGGACTGTATCCCATTATCATTTCTAGCTTGCTGAATTTTTTAAATGAACAAGGGATCTTACATGGAAAAAGCGCCATTGTCAGGGATCATTTTGGAGCTTTGTCTTCAATTCCGATGTGATAATTCTGCAAAAAGTCCCATTAATAATTGAAGAGCTTTGGTGCTTTTGTGCTTTATTTTCAGGCCCGTGGATGTGGAGTGTTTGTGTGCATGTTTGTGCGTGTCTGGCTGTGACTCCACTATTGTTAGCAGGTTGAATGGAGTCTTTTATGAATTTTTAAAGGGCAGTAGTTTGACACTTGTGCCAGTTGTGAGATGATAAGCAGATAATCTTGCAAAGGAAGGAGGGGCAAACCGTAAGTGGAGGACAAAAGAGAAGAATGGGGTCTGGTAGTGCAGTCGGTTCAGAAAATGTTCAGAAATGGTTGGAGAGCAGTGTGTGAGAGCGTGTGTTGGAGGTTCTTATCAAGAGCAAGCGAGAGGGGCTCTTCGTAGATGAATGACCTTGCCAGCTTCACATGCCTTTGGTTACATAACAGCGCTCTTATAGAGGTTAACTCTTTCCTTCCTCTTCTTCTGCCTGCCTCAGTGCAGACACGTAAGCACACAATTCGCATGAGCAGTCATCTGAACTGCAACAGCTGTTTTCTGGTGGGAATCACAGGAGGCCACACGATACAATATCATAATACCTGAGCCATGTTGCGGTTCTGTGAATTTAATGGGAAGTTATAAAATTTCTTGCCAAATTTCTTAATAATTTTGTGGTGTAGATGTCATTTAGAGTGTTTTGATGTGAGATGGTCTATTATAGGGAAACTTACCAACACAGATTTCTATACTGTGGTGGTGATAGGAACCAGCGGTCGCGATGTCTACAATAGAAATACAGCCATTGTATTTGCTATCCACACGACCCATGCTCCTCCAAAAGTGGGGGGGCAAAACTTGTTGCCATGCTAGTGCAACTGCAGCTGAGTGACTTAGTGACTAACAAATGACAAATAAGCCACTGACAGTTTTTCAGCACTGCATATGTCATGATTATAATATAATATAATAACATTCCACTACAACAATAAACCTATTCATAACCAGTACAAGTGTTTTGACACCTTTCACACATACACTTTTACTCAGGAATGGCAATTCATTTTGAGTGAAGTTAACATACAGTAATGTGCATCCTGGTGAAATACCATTTAAGGGCTGCATGTGTGAGTGATGCAACGAATGAGCATTACCGATAAAAGTATCCCGATAATGTTTTGAGAGTAAAAAGGGCTCATGTTTTGACCTTGTGCATTTCACTGGGATCAAACTTTGCTAAGAGCATCATGTTTTAGTTTAGCAAGGTATTGGTAAGAAATATTAAATAAGTAGTGAAGAAGTTTTGAAGAAATATTGAATTTAGTGCATTTACATAGTCTGGTAACAAACTATGCCCAAACACATTTGTTTGTGTATCTGCAGCTCTTTTCACTAAAAACTAACTCATGGAGGTTTTGCTGTTTTGGAAATGTCCTGTCCCAGCTGAAATGGAGATGCCCATTGGTTCTGCTGCTGAGTTTGACTCTGTGTTCATGCCTATAGGTCAGCAGTCCGCACAGTTTAAAGAGGGTGCAGAGTACAGACTTGCATTTGAAACATGCTCATTCCACGAAGTTGCTGATGCCGGTTCAGAGGTGCAGCATGTCCACGTGATGGTATAATTGCATTGCTTGGAAATGAAGGCTGCCCCATCTGTGTTAGTGGTTACTTTTGGGCTTAGTGGAGAGACAATTCACCAAGCTCTTAGTGCTCTTATGGGAAAAGTCTGGAGTGCAGTGAAATGACTGACAAAGGTCATGTACTGTTTATCTTAACTCATTTATTCTCATTGGAACAGTTCAGTATTTCTACATGGCTTTTAGGGTGCATACTTTTTCTGCGCTTTTTTTAAAATGTCTCTCTCTCTTTTTTTCTTTTGCTCTCAGCTGGGCTTTGCTGACCTCAACATGGCGGAGTTTGCAGGTTCAGGCTCCACTGTGCGGTGCTGTATACTGGAAGGCTACGACACCAAGAACACACGGCAAGACAACTCCATCCTGAAGGTAGGTGTGTCAAACATTTCAAATACGTAATAATTAAATGTTATAGCTAAAGAGGTAGACAAAAAGATCCATCAGAATGTATATTCATACTTAAATTATTTTTATTGTGAACATTCAGTAACATTGACATAGGCTAAATATCCAGTGAGAGCAATCCACTTGGCTGTTGCTTTTATATAAAAGCTATATTTGAACAAGAGGGCTACAGTCATGGATTCTATTATAGCAACTTACAGCTGATGGTTAACAGGTCAGACTAGAAAAATGCATTAACTAATTAATGGCATGAATAGTCATGTAATAAGCTATATATATAGGACAAACAGGTACCCATGATTAACTACAAATCAACGTGTGCACACACACACACACACACACACTAAATCACTTATACTCCTGGCACACAGGGGTGGTGCTGGAGCCTATTCTAGCAGTCATTGGGCAGAAGGCAGGAAACACCCTGTCTACAGGGCAGACATATACATGACATATACATTCACACCTTGGGGCAACGTAGCACATTTAGCACATGGAAACTGGACCCTGGTCAGGTAATCGAACCTAGGCCCTCCTTGGTGGCGTGGTGAGGCAAAAGCACTACCCACTGCGCCACGGTCAAAGTCAATAGTTGATCGTGATTGCCTGCACAAAATAATGCATATATGTAATGTGTGTCATGGGCTGTTCCAACAGCTGGAAACCATCCCTCTTTGTTCCATAGCTTTGTCTCACAAAAAAGTGGTTTGAGTAAAAGGCATTTTTAGCCATTTTACGTCTCTGTCTATTTTAACTCCAGCCTGGGCACCAGGAGTACCTCTTTGTGTGGAAATATCCATGCATGCTGTTCCCCATAATCACAGCACTCATTTGCATCCACTTCATTCGCATCCACTCATTGACTGTGTGGAAAACGTGCGAACGAACAGACCCACTCACGGCTAATTTTGAATCTGAATGCTTTTTTTTAGCCTGAGTCATTGTCTGGTCTATTTTGTGAAAGCTGCATTTTGCACTAACAAAGGGAAGTGCTGTTTTGAGTCAGTTATATTTTTGTTCAGTGTAATTGATGGTATTCATTTTAGAAAGGGTGGAAATGATGCTTTGCGGTTACGGTTCTATCAATATGCTAATGTGTTGGTAAGTTTTGCTTTAAATAATAATGCTCTGTTTGTTTTCTTTTTTGTTTTGTTTGTTGTTTCTCTTAAGGTTACCATTGGTATGACTCTACTCTCCGGGGACCCTTGCTTTAAAACGTGAGTCATCCTTTTCCTGGATTGGATTTAGGGGGGTTTTTAAAAAAAATTTGTGTGGAACCTAGCATGAGGTTTCATTTATAAGTACGTGGCTTTGGAACAAACACATAACCACCTCTACACTGAGCTGTGATCGTGTGTTGAATCATCCTGGTCTAAATTATCTTCTCGCTAGAATCTATGAGAAGTTCATAACTCTCTCCACACTCGTTCATGTAGTGCCACCTGCTGGCATGTGATGAGTTATTTTTTAGCTGAAACATTGGAGTTGAAGACTGCCAGTCTTGGTTTTAGTGCTTGAAAGTTGTCCTGAATGCAGTCAAGGGATCAGCTCCTATATTACTTCCTAGATCAGCTCCTGTATTAAGTCACTGGCCACTTTTGCTTTGTTTGTCCTGCAGTTGTCACAGCTGGAATTGAAAACACATAGGCAGTCAATAGGCCATCCTGAATAGACAGATAGATAAATAAATTAAATAAGAGAGTTAGAGAGAATACTGTGCCAAAGTCACCCTTTAGTTTATTTAATTTCTAATAATTCTTTATAATAATTCTAATTCTTTAATAAAACTCAAACTGTTTTTCAGTTATTCAGAATTTTTCAGTGAAAACAGCAGCAAATATATATTTAACAGAAAATTACACAGAAGCCTCCAACACTTCAACAAGTGTAATATGAAGATTTGTCCAGTGCTTACTTTTGAGCACCCTGCTGTTTTTGTCCATCCTTTAACTGTGAGTCGACTCAACGCTATGGGTCTGAAAGGCTGCCGTGTCAAGAAGCTGTTACAGAGAACAAAAAATTCGCACTAGAATACAGAAAAGCAGAAAATGCAAGCAACTTCTAAGACTGAAGGTTTGGAAAAATATCCCTGCAAATTTCTTTTATAAACTGACATCAAGTCTCCTGAAAAGAATGGAGGACTGCTGTGTAATTTTCTGTTTGCTGCTTTTTCCTGATGCTGAAAAATAATTAAAATTACTGGTCAATTAAATTAAATTAAAAAGGTAGTGAACTGACTTTTACACAGTATTCTGGGGAGCTATATGGAAAGAAAAACAGATGGAGAAATAGAGAAATGGATGGATGGATGGATAGATTTAGTTCCTATCAGAGCTCCCAGTTAGTGCTTCCCTGCAGTGTTGAGTAACAATGTATTTGTTCCCCATGTCCCAGGCCTCCAAGCACGGCTAAAACCACAGCCTTTGCTGGCCAGGACCCGTCTTTGCAGCTGGACTGTAAAGGAGAGGGCACTGGCGACAAACCAATTGCGCCAGCGGGCATCAACCCGGGCATCAACACCAGCCGGACACTCAAACCCAGAGCCTCCGCACCCTGCTCAGGTCAGCTGAGACCACTTGTTAATAACTCAGTAACATTGAGTATGTGCATTTTGCTCCAAGCCTGACTCTGTGTGTGTGTGTGTGCGTGTGTGTGTGTGTGTGTTTGTAGGTCTGCCAGAGGTGTTAGATGAGAACCTCTCCAGTCCAGATGAGGTGTTTCACACAGGCCACTCGAGGAATTCCAGCTACGCCAGCCAGCAGAGCAAAGTCTCAGGTGGGACTCCATCACAAGTCATGCATGTGATTGGACCATTTGTTCTCTTATCTACTTCAAATATGTGGAATGCATTTATAATAGGCTTATTGCCTAATATTAACAGTCTTCTGAGTTTGTTGTACACTCTTAGTAAAAAGGTTCTTTATAGTATCAAAAATTGTTTGGTGACTCTATGCTGAACCCTTTTTGGGAGTATGTAGAACCATTTTTAAAATGTTCTTTAAAGAACTGTATCCAACAAGACCAACATAGAGGAAACATTTAAGCATAGAAATAAATGTTTAAGCTCTCATGGTTCTACATGTAGCTACACATTACACTCATGCTTCTATTGTATAGACAGCAGTTACTAAAAAATCCTTGAAGAGTCAATTTTTCCAAGGTTCAAATTTTTAGAAGTGTTTCCTCTGAGTCAAGACAAAGTCTTTTGATTATTTATGACCATTCAGCATGTGGTCGTATTATTAAATTATTAATTTATTAAAATCATATAACAATTAATAAAATGTATGCTGAAATATTATAAACTAGACACTAAAAGTATTTGCAGGTTTTTTGGGAACAGTAAGAATTAATTATTTGCCAAGTCATATTCTGTAATTATCATTTTATTGCAATTTCTTGTCAGTTTATCTTCCATGAGGATTGATCACCATTTATGACATAAACATGAGGCATTCTGGATCTTAATGTCATTATAACTTTATTCTCAATGTCATGCAGCTCTCCCAGGTATCATCTCAATTACAGCTCTGTACAGAATAATTGTGAACATTTATCTGTAACAAAATTGGTTTTCATGTTATTGGCAACATTGATTTCAAACATGAATGGTGGTATTTATCCATTCTGTCTTCTCTGAAGTGTAAAAAATTGCTGGAAAAGTTGTTACCTCAAAGAACGTCTTTTAAATTTTTTAAAGATATTCTCACACTTAGCCCCTCAAGTGCCTGGTAACTGATTTGTGGCATGTGTTGGTCCTCCCTGCAGGCTACAGCACAGAGCATTCCCGCTCGTCCAGCCTGACGGATCTGAGCCAGCACAGACGGAACACCTCCACCAGCAGCAGCAACACTTCAGCAGGAGCCGCAGCAGCTAGTGAGAGCCCCCCGGAGCCAGAGAAAGAGCCAGTGAAATCGGAAAAGCCTCCACGCCCACCACGGCCTGCTCTGCTCCCAAACCGACCATCCAGGTAACAGCCATGACCCTGAACTCTCAACAGGCAGCAACACCCTTTTACTGCTGACTGTTCCACAGGCATTACATGCAGTTTATAGGTTAAACAAAAAGC
>JAILXH010111097.1:11470-25857 GCA_023558415.1 Piaractus mesopotamicus
GTGCATCATAAACTTTCCAATTTCACAACAATTCAAATTGATTAAATATATATGGTTCAGAATTAAAAGTAAACATACAGTGAATACTCAAGTATAACTGAAAGAATTATTTACACTAGTGGAACATAAACACTCAAAACATATTTTTTTCCTTTGGATTTTGACATTTGACAGTAGAATGAGATTTTTCATTTTGGCCAGCATGTAATGATTATTATCAATAATAATTGATTATAACTTTCTGAAATCAATGCAGTGGAATTACCAACTTCTTATGGAAGCACCATGATGCATTTTTACACCCATATCATTTACTTAAAAAGTAGATGAAATAAAGAGTATGGTTATCCCAGTGCCTGCTGTCAGCTACATTTGATGTATTAGCCTCTGCTTTCTTTCTCTTGGTAATATGACTAGCTCTGCTGTAAGTGTATTTACAAGTGTTGACTCTCTTGTAGGAGAAAGAAGGACTCTGTGGAGAACCACCCCACCTGGGTGGATGATACGCGCATCGATGCTGACGACATTGTGGAGAAGATTGTCCAGAGTCAGAACTTTGCTGATGCCAGCAACAATGAGGGTGTGTAGAACATCACACAAGTGTCAAAAACGGTTTTAAAAATCAGAGATGTAACGGCCGCCCTAATGAGTCCCAAGCAATTTCTTAAAAGCCTTGTTCTGATTCAGTTATAATTGCAGATTAAATGACCTGAATCCAGAGCTCTCTCAGTGATAGTAGTCTTGTTCCAATTCACATCACGCTACTTTAGGAACAAAACTTGCTAAAGGAGGCAGCCTTGTACAGCAGTGTTATTGTTGTCGAGCTTGGCACCAGAACATGATATGAACATCCGGGCTTTGACTTTTCAGACTGGGCTGTCTGTGGGAATCTGGGGGGGCATTACACGTTATCCTGTATGAATTAGTAAGGCAAATCCCATACAAAATGACTCTCTCTGGTAAGATTAATCCAGTAAACCTGTGATTTAAAAAAGTTCAAAAATGAATTCCATTGCATTGTATAAGACATCATATTTCATTTGATGGAGTTGCAACAAATCTACTATTGGTTTGTACTGTTTCAAACCCTATTTTGGTGTTAAAAAATAACTCAGTTTTATTTACTATATAGGCGTAACTATATAAGATAAAAGGCGCGGCAGATAATATATACTGGCTTATTCTTGGTGCCATTGTTGCTCAGAGACGCCTGTCCAACAAAACTGATATTTGTTTCTGTAAGCTGGTAACTCCCACACTCATGTTCTTCTGTATCACTGTTTTTCATTTTCATTCATCTCTTCCTCTCTCTCTCCCTCTCTCTCTGTCTCTCTCTCTCTCTCTCTCTCTCTCTCACACAGATAGTAATTTGCGACTGTTTGTCAGTAGGGATGGTACCACTGCCCTTGGCGGCATCCAGCTGGGCAACAGGTGAGCCAGTCCAATGGCAGCTTTAACTGGACTATGCTTAAATTATATCCTCATCACTATTCTTAATGCACGTGCTGCAAAATAATGAAATAAGGAAATAAATAAAGAGTAACAAATGTGTTTCCATTTTCCGGCAGGGTGTCGGCAGGTGTGTTTGAGCCAGTTGTGATTGAGAGTCATTAGTGTCATTGTGGCATCCAAGCACTGTCTGTCCTACTGGGCTCATAACATAAAGAGGATGGTCCAGGCAAGTGAGGATCATCAAGGCAGAATGCACGTCAGGCGTCCCACTGACAAGTTGTTTTCTACTTGCGTTTGTCTTTTTTTTATTATCTTTATTGATTACTGATTTGTGTACTCACACACTACAATAATAACACCTTAAATCTTACGTCACATTTATGGAAACGGTGGTGGGTAGTTCATTATTATTATTGTATTGTAAAACCCCGTAATCAAAAAAAAGATATCTTAATTAACACTTTAATGACACCTTATTGCAAGTAAACCAACTTGAAATGCCTAGATGAAATAAGGCATTGTGGGAAGTATAGTCTTAACACTGTGAAAAGCTGTCATTGGCCCATAAACCACGATGTTTATGACCTACATGGCAGCCTTTAGTTTTTTCAGTAGAAATATGATTTATATATTGCTTAGCCTTTCAGATATTATTGAATGGTTTCAACCTACGGTTTTCTTTCTCATCTTTTAGTTTTAACAATGCACAACCAAACCCTTTTAGTACAGGTTGTGTGTTCTGCCTGGGCTACAAACCACTAAAATGTGTTAAAAAATGTCTTAGCATGAATGTTCCTAATGATACTGCTTTTGCTTAACCACAGCCTTTTTACCTGCATTGGGAATGACCTTATTAATCCATATGACACAAAGGTGAATATACACAGTGCTGTGTGGCTGGCCATACAGAATCAGTTAATGTTGAGGTGGACATGGAAACTTCTGGCCATTCCTCCATAGATTAGGGCCTTCTGTTTTTGTGAATGTGTGTGTGTGTGTGTTTTGGGGGTATTAAATGTGTCAGTACATGTGAATCTCCATAGAAGTTCTCCAGCTGGCCTGGTGGAACCACAAGTCAAGTTTCTTCATTGGCATTCTTCTCCACATCTTCTGTCCATTTATCCAGCACACACTCTCATTCCCCTCTTATTTTCTTGTTTTTGTATGTGCTGCAGGCAGCCTCAAAAATTAATAGAATTTTTTAAAATGCACTTGACATGTAAAAGTGTCCCATGCAGTCCTGTATTTTTAAACATTTGATGCCTTCTTCATAGAATGTTGTCACCTGCGCCTGAGTGCTTATGGCTGTGTTCCATCGCATTCGGACCTTCTGAGTTGGTACTTCTGACTTTCGATCTAAATGCTTTCCAATGCTTCCAAATGAAGAAACATGCATTCTCACAGCAAACTGATGTTTGTATGGCAAATCATGGAATTTAAGTCCGCACTCACATTACCTCATCAAAGAGGCACAAATTTTGTCTCTTCGTAACACATGTCTAATGTTCTTAGAGCTGTGTGAATGCAAATATCAGACCTTTCCAATCATTTCTGGCTGTGTTCACATTACAAGCCTCATCAGTTCCTATTTTTTGCTTAGACAGGCTTCCTAATTTGATGGTTCACATTCTTGTGAGGAAGTGATTTAGATCTGTCATTAATGTGAATGAACCTGTGTCCTGAAACATCCAACTCAATAACGTCACATGAATTAATTAACATTTGTTACAAACAACAAAATAAATAGGAGAACAAAGCTTCATCGCAAAGATAAATTGCCCTGTACTGCTATCAGCTGTTTATTATTAGAGCAAGGTGATAGTGAAGGCATCAACACAGTGAGGCACAACATCCGACTTGTGCCACTTGCACCTGGTAATGTGAATATAGCCATACATATATACATATGTGGTGCTCGATCCAATTCATATCTGATTTGTGAGTCCACATTTCAGGACTCATACGCGTTCACACTGAAGACAGATATGCGTCAAATACGAATGTGAACCATCAAGACGGAGAGATCAGATCTGAAAAAAATTGGAACTGAGCAATAAGACTTGTAACGTGAATGCAGCCTAATAAGCATCTTAAGAGGATCTACACTGGTGCTGAGCTGTTACAGCACGTTTTCATAACAGAAAACAAATTTTGTTTTTTATAAAATAAAAATTGATGATCCCATCACTCAAGTGGCCATTCCATTGCAGATTTCAGAGTCAAAGATTTTGTTTCCCGAGTTCCGAGTCCAGTGAAACGCACAATTAGTCCACACTATTTTTAAAAAGTTACTTGATCATTTGGCAATACCTGAGCGAATGATGTGGGTGAAACAAGGCACTCTTTTTTTTATTTAAAAAGACCTAAACTGGATTCCTGAGTGGCGCAACCATTTCCTGATGATGGCACACTGGTTCTATCATCAGGAAATCACTAGTATGATCCCTGGTGATGCCACACCCATCCGTAACCAGGACTCTAAGAGTAGTTGGTCTCACTTTTTCTAGGAGGGTAGGATGGCCTCCTTCTTCCCACATCACTAAGAACTGAACATGAATAAATTGGTGAAAAAAATGGAAAAAATGCTAATTTCTTAATCTGTTGCACATTAGAGGAGGACTGGCATACTGAGCAACACAATGAAAACATGAATAAAATAACGGAATACAATATAGTAAAGTCTTCTATGGAAATGTTGTACTTAGAAAGACAGACTGGCTAAAAATAACCTCCTAAAGGTCAAAATTGCCCCTGAAAATCAAATTCAGAGGCCCCCAGGATAAGTTATTTTCTGACAGTGGCTGCTGGTTTCAGCCACTAATGCATGAGCGTGTTATACTACAGTGCTGTGCACTGGTCTCTTCTGCTTTTCAGCTGGCGTAATAGTCAGCATGGTTTGGTGAATGGACCACAGCCAGTCCTGCTGCAAGGAAATGTGTTCATCATTACGAGCATGTGTGCTGTATAATGGAACGTGTCAGTGGATGGTGGAGGATGTGGCTGAAGGATCACTTTGTTTGTTGAATTAGATCAGAGCAGATGACTCACAACCATGCGACTCGGCTTGGCGACAGCACCTGGTGTGCGTCCAGAAACAAAGAAGCTTTCCCCCTGTGTGTGTGTGCGTGTGTGTGTTAGTTAAAAGTCTGTATGCTGTTTCAGTTTAGTTTTTTTTTGTTTTGTTTTGTTTTGTTCAGTTTGAATGAGCTAGCCATGATCTTGGTCATGGAGAAAAAAGACTCTCAGTTGATCTGAGAGAACAAACAGACTAGAGAATTTACACTGAGTCTCTGAGCTCTTTGCACGTCTAGTTCTGTTATTATGTCTTTACTTATACAGTGCAATGTGGGCTCGATGCTTAAAGGAGATTAAAGGAGAATTTCATGCTAAACGCAGTTTAACAAACAGAATAAATAACAAACCCTTTGAATAAGGAGTAATATATGAAAGGGCCCAAAATAGTATGTACAATCATGTGCAAAAGTTTTGGCACCCCTGGTCAAACGAGGTTTTCTGTAGCGAGAACACACGTTTTTGCACGTGCAAGTGCACAGTTACTGTTTATTTGCTGAATTCAACATCAACTTTTTTTCCAATATGTTAAACAAATAAATAGAGATTGTGCACTACAATTTGCAGAAAAATGCCGTATATTCTGGTGTGTTCTCTATGACGATGTGTTAGCTTATTCTCACTTAGAAAATTTGAGCAGGGGTATCATATATGACTGTAAATACTGTTAAAGTTTCAAAACATATCACTCATGCCCAGGTCCACACAGTCCATGTACAGAAACTAAGCTGTAAAACCATTTAAATTCTTTTATGTGATGTCTGTTGTTTACATATAGCCTCATTTTCAGCCTACAGCGGGTTAGCACCGCCCCAGTAAGGTTGAAGTAATAAGGAGTGGACTGTTAAGGCCTGAACTGCATTTTGAATGAGGCACAATACAGAGCAGTCAATTAAAACAGATATCACATCATATACATATATATATATGTGTGTGTGTGTGTGTGTGTGTGTTAAACACACAGTGACAAAAAATAGTCTGTTTACTTCTAAAGTATGAAGAGAGGTTGGAAAATGGCCAAGTGAAAATGAATTAGGACTTTTGGACACACAAAAAAAAGTGAACCTCAGGGGAAAAGAATACAAGACAGATGTGGGATATGGGCCCTTTATGGAATGGATTTCATGTGGAATACTCCTTTAATGCCCTTTTTATTGTAATATCTTGTGGTGAAGTCACTCATTATGTCCTAGTTAAGACCCTGTAAAACAGTTACATGCAGCTTTGCTGGAGTGACGACTTTCTCAGGTTCTTCATCATTATACTGTGTCTTTCAGAAGTATTAGCACCCTTGATAAATATGAGCAAAAGGCATAAAGGTAAAATGGCACAAAGAAAAAGTACATACACAGTTATTTATGAACAAAATCTAGCTCATATTTCTGTTCATTTTTGCCTATTTGAGCTTTTCTAAGCAAATTTGCTTTAAGCAGCTTCTAAGTGGTCACGTAATACAGCCCTGTGCAAATGTTTTGGCACCCCTGTAGCCACATACACACAGGGAGTGCACTTATGTGTGGCACATTTCTGCAAATTTTAGTGCACAATTTCTATTTGAAGGGTTTCGTTCCAAAATGCGTTATAGACTATTTACAGGAAAGGTATTTTGGCAGTGGACTTCATACATGCAAGAAATATAAATGCTCTACTATGATTAATAAGGAGTGAAATAAAGATGTGTTTTTCTTCATGATAGATCAGCTTTTATTCTTTTCAGAAAGGTGGTATATCCAAAATTGTTACAGCATTTTGGAATTGATCTCTTCATTTATTGATTGGAAAAAATAGGACATAAAACTTTTGCATATGCCACATTTTGGGCCTCATTCATGAACTGTTCTTAAGAATAAATTCCTTCTTAAAACCCACTTACACAGTTTTTCCACAAAGATTCTGACATTCACTAATGTTTTCCTATCTGGGATTTGTTCTTGGCTAAGAACAGACTCTACACTCACTCAAGAGCCCAGAGGTGCCCAACGTTTACACAGGACTGTATATGAATGAGCACGTAAGAGTCTTAACAGTCCCTTAGACTTATATTTTTACATTTTATTTTGATTATTAGAGCTTTTTACCTCACTGAAAGCTTTGATTTTTCTTGGAATTTCAGTGAACTGACTGAAACAAAAAAAAAGTTTCCTCAAAAAGGTGCTAATAATTCTGGTAAGCATTAATTATATTAATATGATTAGACCATAGAGATCGCATTGATCTGAGTCTTATCTGGGCATATAAAGAGTGAGTGCTTTTCAAATAGGCTGCCACACTAGCATCAAGGGAATCTCTGAAATGTTCTGTTTTCGACTGCATCTTTTCTTTTTGTTGTTAGACAGGCCTGCAGCCTGTTTGCTGTCTGTCTGTCTTTGCACCTCTCTTGCTCGCCAACATTACGAGCAATATGCTTATGCTTTATACTGTCCTGTTCTTTTGGATTTCCAAACCAGCGGGCTGGTTTATTCAAACCTTTCCCCACATTCAGTGGCCATCACAGCTCTCTCTGTTGATTCTTTAGTGTCGAACGAACTTTGTGACAGCATGAAATGATTGATGTACTCACAACTTAAAGAGGCTACGTTTTGATGGTTGTTCTTTCTGTCTTTGTTTTTCCCTGCATTGAAAAAAGAGCCTCTCGTGTCGTGCTATCATTTTCGGTCATAATGGACTGTAACCTGTGATTTCTCTTTTTTAATTTCACCAGGTAGATGTAAAGTTGATTTAAGATGCTGTTGTGGAGAACTGAATATAAAAGTATTGGGATGTTTGAGGGAAAATGGTTTCGTACATGCAGTATTTGTGTCATTTGCTGTTCTTTGTTATAAAAAAAGAAATCATGCTTGAAAGTCAGTGTAATTCACTCATCCAGGGGCAAGTCTACGTCGTTATTTACTCCTTGGAAATAATGGAAATTATAGTGTTATGATCTGCATTATTTCCAAGAAGGAGAACGATTTGTTTTTTTAATTCTTCTTACATGGTACAGTCTAGTCAAGTTTAGGTGCCCTGGTCAAATCACGTTTTGTTGATTTGTTGATGTACTAAGTAAAATGCTCAGCAGAGAACACACTTGTGCACATTTTAATGCACAATTACTGTTTATTTGCTGAATTCAACATGTTGGAAAAACAAAATCTGGCCTGTGCAAAAGTTTTGGCACGTTATGTTATGTTTTATCTTTTTCCAGTATGTTGAACTCAACAAATAAATAGAAATTGTGTGCTAAACTTTGCAGGAAAATACCACATCTAGATGATGTGTTTACGTATTTTCAGCTAGACCATCAATAAAGCATGTATTTGACCAGGTGTGTTCAAACGTTTATGTTGTGACTGAGTATTAATTATAAATGAAATGCTAAACTACACTGTGATCTCCGGAATATCAAATCCTTGGCCAATGACATAACATTTACCGCAACGGCACTTAAATACTAACGTTAAAAGTATAAAGACCTGCAAAATCCTCCACAACTAATGCTGTTTGTCTCCTTTCTCTCTCATTTTGTAAAGCTATGCACTTGAGTCAGACAGAAAGACTCCGTTTTGACCACTATATTGGTTACAATTAACAAATTATCAATATATTGAAAGACTTCAGATTTCTATAAAAAAGTCAGTACCTATATTTAACTTTACCACAAAAGTGATGAGTTTATTTTTCTGATTATATAAAAATTGTTGAATACGTATATTTTATGATCACACAAATAATTTCCAAAGTTTTCTTGACCTCATATTCGATTTTATTTGGTGTATTACTGTCTCATGATGGAACTATATTTCTACACTCGAATATGGATGTTTCGTATTCTGTAATGTAAATGTGTCTTTGGGGGTGTATTAATGTAATATTTTGGGGAAATAAAGCAAATGTTGGGCATCCAAAACAGTTCTTGTCTTTGCTGCTCACCCTGCTGTCAGCCACCAAGCAAACACCACAAGCTGACCTGAACATCAGAGCGTGAAAAGTGTCCTCATTTGATGTCATGTTTTAAAGATAAAAATCTCCTAATGGGTGTTTTTGAGGCTTAAATATAATAAGTCAAAGCTCATCATTAGCATAGAATATCAAACATTACCAGTGAAAAATATGTATTTAGATATATTTTTTTTTTTACGAAGACAGGCATTTTTACATAGTGATTACATTGTGTCACAGTTTCATGACGAAAAAAGCCAATGGAAATGGTCCAAAATGACTAAGAATAACGCATTAATTTACATTTAACGTTAAGGTTTTTCCTCTTCCTGTAACGTTTCTTTTTTGGAGATAGAAGGTTTTGTTCCGACAGTGACAATATGTGGCATTAATGTGGAAACATCTGAATTAGAGCATGGTAAAGGTTTGACGTTAATACAACTTTTATTTTGTAATATTTGAATGTCGATATGAACATTCAAAAGTTTAAAAATATATTAAATAATTATTTTTCACAATAAAAACTACGCTATGTTAATGAATATCTATATTTACACTTTAAAAACACGTATTAACAGATCTCTGTCTCTAATACAAGCCACGGAATGTTGCGCACTCATATCGCACTGTTTCTTGGGATGATAACCATCTGAACACAGCAGCTGCATTTTGAAGGAATCCTTCACCTAAAAGGAAAATAAGAGTGTTGGAATGGTCTGTTTAAAATGGGTGTTGTTGGTTTAACATGTTTTTTGTTTCCTAACACAATTAGCTAAAAGTATTAAAGTATGGCACAAATGTCGAAATAGTTTTTGGGCCACTGCATGTAATCATAACTGTTCGACACTCTTTGTCAGTTCTCTTTAGTCGTGCGTTGTCTCCCTCTCGTGGTGTTAGCATAGCATGATCGTCTGTATGCGCTCATTTCTGATAAACTACATTTCCCATCGAGTCAGCTGTACGCCGGAAATAGGAAACGCAAACGGAAAGACGTATTTAAGAGTGACGCGTTCACCATGGTAAGATGAAATGTTGATCATTTTTTCCTGTTTTTACTGTTATTTGCACATTACGTTTTCCTGTTTTATGGTACACAGCGCGGACTTGTTATATATTTATGTTTCCGATCCTTAAAATGCATTCGAATTGTTTAAAAATCTTCCAGTGCTGGTTATTTTTACCGAAAGCTAACGCTAGCTAACTGACTAGATTAGCCCAGTCAGTGAGAAGATGTTAAGAACTCGATTGTAAACATTCAGATTTAGGTGGGCTGAACGATTTGGGCAAAATATCTAATTGCAATTTTTCTGACTAATGCTGGCTGCGATTTAAATTGCGATTATTTTATGTAAGTTAAGGTTTAGGCCTGTTTTTTTTTTGACAAGAAGACCAGAATATCCACTTGTTTGGCTTGAGTATTATGCCAGACAGCCAGTAAGTTGTGGTTGTTTTGTTACAACACATGGAGGTTTGGTAGGATCTCAGTTTTATTTATCTGGCAGTCTAGCATGATATTGATTATAATATCACATTTCCTTTTGAAAGGCAACCGGAGCAGATCAAGCTGTGGGTTTGGGCCTCGTTGGCTTCAGTCTATTCTTGTTCACATATTACACCATATGGGTTATAGTCCTGGTAAGTTGAACTATCCTTCATCCACTTTTAGTACCTCTGGAAAATGTCCAGTAATATATAATATTCATCCAGAAGTGGGATCATCTAAATCGTATGGCCTCTTCTGGCTGTTCTCAGTTACTCTCAACAGCTTGCAGACACAAGCACAAAAATGACAATAAAATAAAAAACATCATCTTATCTATTAGAGAGAAAGTTGTACTTATAACTGTGCTATCTTATGATTTTTATGCTTTTATGTTTTTTGGAAAACCATCTTAGACCTGAAATGACTAATTTATTTTGTGAATATAAGCAATAGGAATTTTTGCACTTAATTTCCAGAAGATGTATCACTATATGTTCAAAAGTATCCAGACACTCCCCTTAAATTAGTGAGCTCATCTACTTTAAGGTGCACGCGGCTGTTTAAGATCACACGCAGCTTGTACAGTCTCTATAATAAAGCACTGACCAGTAGAATGAAGCATTCTGGAGCAGCCGCACATGAACATTAGGTCACCCTGTCCAACACCAGGAGGGGTTTTAAAGCCTCCAGGATTGGTGCGTAAAGCAGTTGTGTTCTCTGGAGTGGTGAAGCTCTATTCAGCACCTTTGGGATGAGTTGAGGTGGCGTTTGTGTTCCAGGTCTTATCGTTTAACATCAGTACCTGACCTTACTAATGCTCTTGTCGCTGAATGCAATCAGACCCTCACAGCAATGTTCCTGCATCTAGAGCAAATCCTGTCCAGAAGAGTAGAGGCTGTTACTGTCTTCAAACTTCTGGACATAAAGTGTATTAAGTGGCTGGGAATTGCAGTCCTTCTGTGGAACTCAGTGGTCGAATGCCACACAATGTCAAGGTGTGAGCTACCAGCCTGAGTTTGAGTTGAACAGTTTTGTACACAATGTATATAATAACTAGATTCCTTTCTGTTCTCTCTGCAGCCATTTGTAGACAGTGACCATGTGATCCACAGTTACTTTCTTCCTCGAGAATACTCCGTCATACTTCCTGGAGTAGCAGCTTTAATTCTCTTACTCTGTGTTGGTAAGTGTAGAAAGCATGATTCTGTAGATAATGAAACATTTTAATTACATATAGAATTAAGATGCAAAGCTAGCTAATATTGGAAGTGATGGCTAGAACAAATTTCTCAATGGTCATGACTAGGACTGCACTATATATCGTCGCTCTCGATCTTTACAGGAGAAGGAAAAATGCTGGGTTTCAGCCTGCACTACTGTGAATGGTTAAAAGGGTCAAACTAGGAAGATGCGCTAATGTGGTTAAAACAATTGGTAGCATTATTTAATAATGTAAACATCAGATTTACATCACTGTGTTTTTATACAGTAAGGTGTATTGCGTTTGCAGTACGTAACAGTGTAATCACAATATGGTGTATTTTCATTCTTCATAACACTGTATTCTGATATGTATCGGCCTTATATAACCAGGTACATTGTATTGTGTTTTTTATTTTTTTTTTTTTTAAATTTATTAATTAATTCATTTCTTTTTACAGGTACCTTCATTGGAGTAGTAACGTGGAAGAATCGTAAACCAAAGAAAGTCGACTAAAGTTCCTCAGTGGTGGATCACTCAGCTGCCTAAGAATGGACATGATAAACACTCTGTTGTTTACTGAAGAGGCTGATGAAATGACCAATGACTTTGTAAGGGAGCCTGGCAACACATTCTCTCCACGCAGTAGAACGCCATATCCTAGCTTTGACAACCCAGTGACCACAACCTTGACCGCAGAACTAGTTATGTAATGATTTGGGATGATGTGACCCACTTGCAAGTCAAATAACTAATCAATTGAATTACTGTCCTAGCAGCGGTTGGCTGTTACATTGTGGCTTAACTATCAGGACTGTTATTGGATTCGGTAACCATTCAGACCACTGTTGTTATTACGCATTTGTGCTGCTGCTTCCATCTGAGACTGTAAATAGATTTAAATGTACGCTAGTAAATTATAAGGCGGCGCATCATGCCCATTGCTGATTGTCAGCAGTAAGGGATTTGAAATATACTGGGATGACAAGATCTCAGCTGTACACTTGTATTTTTTTTGTATGCTGTAATAAATAACTATTACACCACTTTAATTTACATTTTTCTTTTGCTTTAAAGCTCAAGTCAGAGCTGTGCTTAAATTAGTGCACTTCAGTTGAGGTTAACAATTAATTTACATATCCAAAAGATATCTTTTCATACATCAGAAGACCATGTTGTGTTTGCTTTCATCTGTGCATCAGTTGCAAAGGCCATCAGAAGACACATAAGTGGTCGATTTGAAATAAAAGTTAATAAATGTAGTAACATAAAGCTCACACATTATTTCCTTCGATATGCAATTAGCTTGCTATCTCAGTAGTTAATAAAGTAGTTCAGTTGATTCAATCTTCCAGTCTTTCAAGATCAAGAAATTGAAAAGGACTGTTTAATTAATACCTGCCTTGTTTATTGACCAAATCCACACTGAATGCTGTTATCAGTGAGAGATGATCCCTAGCAAAGGCCCATTCATTGGCATATCATACCATTCAGTTTCCAGTCCATATGTGGGAATTCAACTGAAAACAGTCTTGATTAAAGATACTTGACTGATAAATTCTTTTTGTGATGTCACAAAAATCAAAACCTTTACATATAACCAAATATGAAGTCTACAGCAAGTTAGCTTTGCCCATGTATGGTAAAGTTATAAGGAGTGTTTCTACACAGACTGCTTTTGAGGCACAAAAGAGCAGCCAATCAGAGCAGGGGTGATGTGCATATATCAGTATTAAAGGGACAGTAACAAGAACAGCCAGTTTATCTCTTTAAGGGATAAAGAAAGTTTGGAAAATTATCACTATATGTGGCACATGTTAAACCACACAGATGTCATAAGTGAACAACAGAAAAATATATAATACAAGAAAAATTGAGGTGTTGTGATTTTGCTGACATTGAAGATGCCAAAATTAAAAATATAACCATTGCTAGATTGGTTGCAAACATACCTACTCACCTAATACTGTGATGCCACAATAGTCTTTTGACAGTGAGATTTCCGGGTTTAAAGACTAAGAAAACATCATTCTGGTGAAAACATCATTCAAGAGAAGGTGGAAGGAGCCTCTGAGAAAAAGGGCTTTGGGACACATACATTGTTTTTTTTCTAACGTTACTGCTAGGAAGTCTGTGACATGTTTATTAGCCTCCCTATCAGTGCATCACTGGATTTCTTTATGTTTGTGGGGGGTTCTCAATAGTAGATGATGCATGCTGGGTATTGTGGTGAAAGAACATTGATGGATAAAACACAAAAAACAAAATTTTGTGAGTTCTGCTGTGCTGATGAGGCTCAGGAATGCAGTGCTACGCTACAGAATATTACATAACATGACAAAGAACATTAAATGCTAGTTTGGATGGTATATATTGTATTGTTTACCGCCTCTAAAGAAGACACAGGTGATGCACGCAAGCATGCAAGTCATTGTGCTTTATTAGTGAGCTGTAGTTGGCCACAGCCACGCCATACATAAAGAGGTTCTTGATGAGAGTTCTTGTTCTACAGGCATAAACACAGTCCCACCCTTCAAAATAAGAGTCCTTAAAAAAATAAAGCCAGAGAATGACTGCTATATATTCAGAATAAATATACTGAACACATTTACAGACACAAGCTTTAGCTGGAGCCCAGAGAAATCACTCCATAATCTGCATTTGCACATTTGACGGTGATTATCCTTATGATGTCTCGTATGTTGTGTTCCTTTCATTCAGCGTGGATGAGAAACAGATGAGGAGGACGGACGAGGCTGAAGTTCCTATTCGTATCGTAACTCTCCGGTCCACCTTAAATGGTGCAGCAGTAAGCGTAGCAGCCTCATGCGCCACATTGTAACTGCTGCAGCGTTTAAGGTGGAACGGAGAGTTCCGCTTACGCTTTTGACGGTGGCTCATTTCGATAAACCTCGGGGGTTGAGAATATAAAAGCTGTAGCATGTAAGGTGGACCGGGGAATTCCAGTGAGACGCTAACTTCAGCTTGGTGTAGCATGGCATCCTCTTGCGTTCGCCTGAGACGAAGCTTTTGCCTGCAGCTCCAGCAGCAGTCAGCGCTGCTCTGCTCAGTGCAGCCACAGTGAGGCAGGGGCAGGGATGGAGCCGGCCACAGAAAGCCATGTGTCATCTGAGGACAGAAAGAATGCGCTGATCCCTCGCACTGGACATGACATGAACCACTGACTCCATTATGAATCAAGCAGAGGTACGTTTTTCCCTCTTTACTCCTGTGGTTTTTTTTTTTTTTTTTTTTTTTTTT